>JANAVB010024996.1:7058196-7280166 GCA_029216955.1 Iris pallida
TATTATGTATCTTGCTATGTCCTCTGAGGACCTGATGATCTTTTCAGATTTAGCGATTGCATGGAGTTAGCTAGTGGTTCTGGATGACAGATGTGATGATATGCTTGCGGGATTCAGGTATCGTTATCGTGTTTATTATCCGCTCGTGCTTTCATACCTTATCATGAGATATCTTGTTTCTTGATTCAGTTTTAGACTCTTTTTATTTCCTTTAGAGTCTTATCGGACATTTATGCTAGTGGGCTGCAGACCACGACCCATAGTGTTCATTCATGTTTCGTACATTTATTATGGATTGAGTTGTAGATTTGTTTGCCATGATTTGGCAGTATACCCTAGCCTTGACAGCGTTTACGTATTCGAGTCGGGCTAGAGTCCGTTCGATACGTAGCTGGCTTGCTCACGAGCTCGCGTCCGAAAAGCGGGTGCGGGTCGTGACACGTCGTTGTTAAAGAAGTGTGCGCTCTCTCTCAAATGTCCTGCGGCATATCCATACAATAAGTCTAAATATTTTCAAAAGCTCGTCCATGCGTTCAATCGAACGCATCGGTAGGCAATGGCCTTTGTGCCAAACGGTGTCAAACTTGACTTGATAGAAAACACATGCTAAAGTTAGCAAAGTCGCGCGTGGGCCCGAATAGTCCTATGTTGACCTTAGCAAATGAGCGTACAAACTCGAATATAGCCCGCACGGGATGGCTATGCACACGGCCTTTTGGCCAAGTTGTGCCGCGTGTCGTGCACCTCGACCTTTTGGTGCAAACTAGTCGCGAGCAATATTAAGTATCGCTCGGTCGGGAATGGAGATACACTTAGAGTGTATATCGATTGAAACGCTATCGAACTAACGCTTAGGCGTGCATGGAAGATTGGTTTAGGTTTTGAGAAATAGTACGAACGACTTAGTGCGTCGATACGACGTGAGCAATTACGCTAGAGATTCGTCGAACGAATCTGAAAGATGTGTTAGCGAGTGATGTGAACGTGATTTGGACTAGATCGGATGGCTCGAATTCGAGTGGTGTATGGTTTGTCTTGGAAATCATTCGAACAAAAATTGAGGACTACGAGTAACCACGAGTATGTCGACGAGGCGATGCGATCGTGCAAAGCCTTAGAACGTGTCACGCTTAGTAGGTCGTGACTTCGAATGTCCCGAACGAAATGTCGTTCGAGC
Organism: Iris pallida; assembly: GCA_029216955.1. NCBI lineage: Eukaryota > Viridiplantae > Streptophyta > Magnoliopsida > Asparagales > Iridaceae > Iris > Iris pallida. Next base: position 7,059,374 of record JANAVB010024996.1, read on the forward strand.
AACACGAGTTAGAAAATGATTCGGAACGATGAATAAAAATGGAGGTCTTGATCGGGAAAACCCAGAGGATCGTACTTGTGATTTCAGATTTTGATCGAATGGAATTGTGGTATATCCAATTCGAACAATAGCATCGGTTGCACAACTCGGAGTTCGTTGCAAAGGAAGATCGTCAGGTTACGTACATCATCGGTGGTATTGAGGCGTATCAAAGATCGATGTGCGATAACTCGGGGGTACTCTGATTCGAGGAACGATGATCGTGTAAAATGTTATTGTTCCTATGGATGCTATGACTCGGGATATTGAAATGTGTCGAGGAAAATATAAATTTAGCTTGAGGATTTTTTAGTTGAACGAATGACGATCAGACTATCGAACTTGGATTGGATGGAAATGAAATGTTTGGATTGCTTCGACGATAACCACAATGTTAACGTCCTTGTCTTATGCGAGCGCAACCCTAGCCTCACATATGCGTCACGCTGATTAGGGCGATCACTCCGCGTGAGCGCTGGTATGGTGATTCATACAGCGGGGGTGATCGAACTTGCATGGCGTGGCAATTTGTATGCATCGACTTGTGGTTGACGCGAAGGTGGACTCGAAAATTACTTAGTGTACTTGAGGATTGAACTTGAGGATTGAGTAGGTCCAATCCGAGTATCGAGAATGAATTAGTCTAGACTCGAGCAAGAGTTACGCCCCGATGTGAATGATTATTCCGCGGGAGCGTTGCATGGTGATTCATGAACCACCGTGGATACTCGAACTCGCATGAGATTGGGGCACAACATATTGTTGCGCTAGACGACCTCGTGATCGAATACATAAATTGGTTAGAAATAGTGATTTGAGCAGAATCGAATATGCACAACGAGTGCCTTGATGCGAATTAGGTGATCGTGCTCGATGTTTAGAAATTTGAGTGATGCGAGCTTGGGTAGAAAATCCCGTACTACCAACTTTGGTTTGACCCTAGGATTGGGGTCAGTGTTGGCATTATTGTTGGGGAACTATGATTCCAATCCTGACAATGACTTAGCCTTAAAAAATGGCCTAGCGGTTAGGCGAGACGCCCCTGTTTCAAGAGTTGGCAATCGAAAGATTGATCTTGAGGATTGGTATGAACGGATCGAATATTCAAGAATAGGAATACCCCTCACGAGATTCGGCTGACATGCATATATTTCAGGGATGCCTAAATATGTACACTATGCGACTCGAGTAAGTATGACGAATTCTCTATCATACGGCTTGACTGAATGCATGTATTTTGGGGATGCCCGGAATGCGTGCATGATCCAACCAAGTGATTCGTTGAATTCAACGAGACTTGAGGAATGGAAAAGTGTCGGGGATTTGAGAGCGTGTTAAGGGAAGGATTAATAATAGTGCGAGCGTGGCTCGGAATCGGAGAAGCGCATAGGCGGAGTGCATCTGAGAGTCCTTTTATCAAGTGGTCTAAGCGTAAGTACTCATTAAGTCTCGAGGACGAGACTTGTTCTGAGTGGTGTATGATGTAGTGCCCCGTCCCGCAAAGTCAATCGGATTCGGACTTAGCCTTGCAGCGGCTGCTCGAAGACTCGCTCGTCCGAGGCGACTCCTCGCTCAGGTGGGGGTGAACTTGCCTCATCTTAGCCTTCACATAATAAATTGCATGTTTTCAACTTGCACAAGTAGGCTAATATAAAAGCTACGAACGCACATAGCTAAGGGAATAATCCCAACGGGTCGATATATGCTAGAACATGAAAAAGGTCCCACGACCGTCTTAGAAGTGTGTTCAGCGTGCTTTCAAAGTGACACTCAAATCCTTCATCCCGTGGCTTGGGAGAAGGAAGTTGGCCTAAGTCGTTAAGTTGCCCCGACACTCGAATTAGCCTAAGTCATAGGCGTCGCCCGCTTGAATGCTTGATAAAGCATGCACGGTCCCGTCGTTTTGCCACGACACTCGAATTAGCCTAAGTCATAGGCGTCGCCCGCGTGAATTCTTAATAAAGCATGCACGGTCTCGTCGGCCAAGGCTCGGCATAGCCTTCGCACGTCCCGTGGGTTAAGTCGTGTTGCACGGCTTGTGGCTTAAGTCTAGGCACACGAGAACTTGGTTGTTCAAGTCGAACGCGTGCACGACACGTTCCCTCGATACGAAGCTTGGCGTAGCCTTTGCTCGCCAAGTCATTGCGCAAATAAGTTAGGCAAAGTTATGCCGGTTGGTCTAAGCCATTTCTAGCACTGTCCCGCTCTATCTGCGGTTGTCAAGTCGCATAGTCCCTCGAGAACAAGGATCGTCGTATAAAGTATATGACTTAAGCGATAGTGTCGCCTAGAGAACCAGGCCTGTCTAAGGCACAAGCCAGGAAGGCCGCAAGGCTGTAGTATAAATAAGTCTTGATAAGTTACGAGGCAAAGCCTCAATCTTGAAGCACGAACAAGTCTAAGCAAGGTCTAGAGGCACGACCTGCACGAGTCATTCCCTTGACATCGTTGGCACGAGAATTGGTCTAGAGGCACTTGAGTTAAGTGAAAGCCTTGGCACGGTCGAGTTCGCATGAGTTGCTCTTCGGTGAAGCACTGTCCCGAATATGTTGAAGTCACGAATAGAGTATGGTACAACCCTGCCATCCCGAGTTGAAGTTCGGTCAAGTATATAAGCGATGAGGCACTGCCTCGATCGAAATACACGTTGGCATTATAGCACGACCACGTCGTGGCACGTTGGTTTGGTCAGGCGTCGTAGTCTTAAAACTGATCCTAAGGCAAGACTAGAAAGACAATCATAACGGGACTTGTATTGCACAAAGTAAATGAACGTGTCGGTTTTGTATGAGTGGGCGAGGAGCTCACTCCACCAGTACAGTTGAGTACTGACACCCACACAGTTTCCATGTGCAGGCATAGGTAGAAGCTCGTGGCGCAGAGCTCGCTTGGATGCGTCGAAGCACGGAGTTCCTTGGCGATTCGAAGCATGCAGCCGCGTCGAGTCAAGACTTATACGGGACATAATGTATGGACATCGCCTTCCGAAGCTTCCGCTGGCTCAAGCATTGTATCGAGAGATGAGAGAGAGCAGAGTGACTTGTAACTTGAGAGAAAAGTGAGCCTGAAAGACTTGTAATCAGGGCCTTGCACCCTATTATAATCTCATTGTTCAATATCAATAAAGAGTACTTTTGAATAACTTGTGTGTTGCTTCTAAATTTCTGCTGCATGTTTCAATATTTCTGCTTGGGACTAGGGGTGAGCATCGGTTCGGTTCGGTTCAAACCGAACCAAATATGTGAAAACCAAAATAACCGTAAACCGTATTTTTCAAAACCGAAAACCGAACCATTTTATAAAAATCGAACAAAAACCAAACCGAATTAATTCGGTTCTGTCACGACCCGCACCCACTGTGAGGGTACGAGCACGTAACAACGCCCAGCCTACGCCACAGTGTCGGCGGTAGAACGCTGTTCTAGGTCACTATCTAGCCAACCAATCACGCAATTGTATAATGTACTTGTCAAAATATCAACTCCGAACGGAGGACAAGTATAGATATAATGTAATCTCAATCACAGTCTAAGAACGATATGATAGCACAGAAGATTAAAACTAAGACTAATAACAGAAATAAAACCAACAACTAATAATATAATCTCAAACAATCTCAACTACAAATCTCAACTTATATACAACTCCAGTTCTAAAACATGAAAGCTAAAACAGGACAACTAGCTAAACTCCCGATCACTCCTGAGTGTCGGGGCCATAGGTAGCTAAGCCATCTCCTGGTCCATAATATGTTGGGCATGTGTCCTCAGGGCAATCATCTGTAAAATTTATAACAGGTCCAGTCAGGACAGGAACGAGTACAACTCATCAAGAAAACCCAAGTAATGACAGGGAACTATAAAACAGTTATAGACAGTTTTATTGATAAACATGGTGGATTATATTCAGGTGATGGTATGGAAAGATAGGTAAGTACAAGAAAAGTAAGGTAACTAAACAAGAGAAGAATCATGGCAATAAAGACTGTAAAATAAATCTAGCTGAACTAGAGTAACATAATAAGTCCAGACAGTAAATGTAAAACAAGTGTAAAACTACTATAAATCCAGTACGAGATGAATTTAATATAAGATGAATCCAGTGCAAGATGATTCTAGATAGTGATCAAGAATCCAGGAGAGACCAGCTATACTCTAACAATGTGTTTTAAAATACCGAGATCGACATGTAAACGGCTGTAGGTATCAGGCACATCTCTCACTGATCAGGCGAAAGATGGCTATGTTTCCAGTAGATTCCAGTTGGAGATTCCAGATTTGGGATATGTCTACATGCCTTATGCAATATTTCTCCGCCCCGCAATACAAGTGAATCCAGTACAAGACACGAGAATCGAGAGAGTCCAGCCAAACACGATACTAGTAATGATTCCAGAATGATTCCAGTAATAGAGGCCAGACAATATGGTGAGTGTGTCGCATACATGAATCCATAAATATCCATACGTGTGGTATCAGAGAATCACATAAAACTAACTAGAACTGAAATACAGTAATTGGCAATAAATGAGAGAACTATCAGAGAATGTACTCGTCTGATACCCTTAAAAGAGTAGTATAATGTCAGATGTCTGCACCGGAGTCACAATGTCCTAAATAGAGCAGTACAGGTTATAATGTGTTTAAAATAAGACAAATGATGTTTATGATGTAATCTACATGATTTCTAAGCCAATCTAGGTCAAAGTCAAACTTGGTCAACTCTACAGTCAAACTAGATCAACTTAAGTCATACTGGGTCACAGGAAGTCAAACAAGGTCAAGCTAGTCGAGGTTAGTCTAATCTAGGTTAAAGTTAGACTAACTAAGGTTTTGGTCAAACATAGACTAGTCAACAAGGTAATTAGGTCAATCTTGACTAATGGTCAACTTCTAGTCAATCTAGAATCAAATCTTGGTCATAGGTTAACTATCTAATCAACTCCACCTATACCATATCACACAATTAAGGATATAACACATTACCCATATCATATACATATATATATCCCAAACTAATTTACACTACACAACCTATATAGGGTACTTTCCATAACCTAAGTATCATCTATGTATACAAGGACTAAATATATACAAGGCTAATCAAGCATATAGATTGGCTAACTTATATGAGAACTGGACACCATAACATATGCCCCTAAATGAAACTCTCCCTCTAAACACCCATACTCTTCACTCTCAACACTCTCAACACACAAGCCAAACAATTATTCAATCCTCTCACACTCACAAGCTCAAGGCACAACCCACTTCCCTCAAACCCACTCTACACACATATAGCTAAATAGGGCACATATATATAGGCTTATAGGGACTGATTTTGGACTGTGTTGGCTGTCATTGGGGTCAGGTTTAGGACAGGTAAGGGGTTGGTTTGAGTGACTGTTTTAGGTGTCTTGTAGGCTGAATTGGGGGGCTATATAGTGGACCATTTTGGAAGGGCTAAGGGCTGATATGCACTGGTTTGGGATTATCCAAATAGCTGAACTCTAAGGCCAATTAAGGACTAGTTTAGGACTGCTACTATGCTGATTTTAGGGAGACTGTTTGAGGCTATTAGGACATGTATTAGCTGGTTTGGAGGGCTGCTATTTAGGACAGGTTATAGGTGGTTAAGGGACTGAACAAATAGGGAAAATCTGAATGGAAGAGGGAAATATGAGAAGCTATTGTTCATGGACAGTTCTATAAGTCCAAGTGGACTGAATGCAATAATATAGGGGCTGAGATCTGTAGGCATTGCAAATGACAGTTAACTCAAGACTCCCCAACCACATACAAAATCCCATTTAACAATTGAGTCCTAATTTCTAACACAACACAAACCAACACTCTAGTAATGGCTAACACAAGTATTCATGAATCAATCCTGAAATTGAACATCAACTCAGATATATATGAACTCATTTTGAAATCGAATTGAATCCTTGAAAACACAAAAAAAAAACAGTAAACTGAAACAGTGTCAAAATTTAGTTTGTGACAGTGTATCAAAACAGTGTGTGTATGTGTGAATTCTCAGGACAGTGTGTGTGTAGCATGGTGTGGTATGTAGGTGACAGGAACCAATCTCAGGAATTCAGTCCAAATATTAGTGTGCATATGTGTGAGAAAACAGGGAATTGGGGTTCCATTGCTCTCAGTTCCATTGCAAGAATAGCCAGTGATAGTTCATGGATTAGTCTAATCCTAATTTGAAAACCCAAACAATCTCATGAAATCAGGAATTTAAGTTCAACTGACATTCAATGTCAGTGAACATGCATCAGTTGACTGTTGGACAGCCCAATCCCACATTCAAATTCCATAACTCTCGACCACAACCTAATCTAACATGCTAATACCACTTAGCATTAACTAATACACATGTGGGTGAATTAATCTAGTGATTAACATCAATAAAAATAGTTTAAAATAACTTAAAAAATTAGGAATAGAAAACAGTGAACCCGTATCTGTGCAATGGGGGAAATTAATAATTCAAAACTGAAATCGTGTAAAAAAAAATACAGACTAGTGGTTGGTAAACATCAAACACATGTGCACGTGTCCCCAGGAATATACTCGTGTCCAAACATTTGGACACGAGGTGTCCAATCATAAAAAAACACACACAGACACGCACGAGCACACCAAGTGTCGTGCAAGCGTGTCACGGAGTCGTATGCATGACACACGACACGTGACACGTCGTGCTCGTGTCCAGACACTCGCCAGGGGTAGGGGTACGTGTCAAACAGCCTGCCTCGTGCCAACGTGTCCCCGTGTCGTGTCAAAACATGCGTATCAGTGACCAATTTCACGCATGCACAGCGCGCGCGCGCGGCCAGTGCGGCCAGTGCGAGTGAGATTTCTCACTGATCACTCAACGAAACCCGACCAAATTTTGTGAGCGTCGTGTCAGACACTAGGCGCACGTGTCCACAAAATTTCGTGACCTGAGTCGCCGTGTCGTGTTCGCAATGGCACTCGAGCAGCAGGGCAGCGCACCGGGGCCTCGTGCACGCGTGTGTGTCTAAATTTGGACACGAACGTGTCCAGAAATGCGCTCAGTAGGACATGAAATAAATAAACACACATAAAACAATATTTCCATTTAAATAGTTTTCAAAAACAACATAAAAATTTCCTTTGAGGTATTTCAACAAATACATGAATACATAGACCGATACGTGTCCAATACGGACACCAAACGGACACAAAATCCACCCAAATTTCGGGGACAGCTAGGGGACTCCTAAACCTAGCCTAATATGCAAAGAAATCAAAACAATAATGCAATTTAAAGGATTTTACCTATAGGTACAAATTGCATGGAAAAGCTCCAAATGTGGGGTGTTCCTCTTGATGGCCAAATTCTCCAAATGAACCCAAAACTGAGATTTACCTACAGAAATAATAAATACACAGAAATTAGAACCTAATGCAAAAGACTAGGATTAAAAGAAATTAAAATGGATTTATGGGGATTTTTGGAAGGAAGAAATACCTTTCTTTTCCTAGGTGTTGAAATGAAATAAAGAAAGAGGCAAGCTCTAATGAATAAGTGTTTATATAGGGTGGAGATCCCTATGGCTGATCATAAGCTCAATAATTAGGGTTAGGGTTTACTAAAATGGCCCATGGGCTTAAGTCATGATCAATCAATCATTAAGCCATAAGTCATTTCATGAAACCACTAGCCATGACTTAAATTCACTTAAACTAATCCTCCTAATCCAAAATTAGTTTCTAATGACTAAAAGTAGGTTAACCTAAGTTAGACTAGGGTCACCATGGCTAGGGTTAGCTTCTAGGCTAGTCCACTAGGTCTCAACAAGTCAAGGTCAAACTAGAATTCACCAATTCAATAAATCATCAAATAATTCAATTAAGTTAAAATGACCAAATTATCCCTAGGCTAAAAATGATAATTAAATTATCCTAATGACATGGTTAGGCTCTAGGTCATGAACTCTCTAGGGTTTCACTGGCAGCACATCAAAATTACAAGTCATGACTTAAACCAGTTTTTAAATAGTTTAAAAATTAATAAAAATCACCAAAAATCATAATATTAAATAAATATCAATAAATAATAATTATAATTATAAAATTTCAAAATTACCCTCGTCTGGAAAACTGGGTGTTACAATCCTACCCCCTTTAGAGAAATTTCGTCCTCGAAATTAAGATGATCGCACCCTTTCTAGGTTAAACCCCCAATCAATCAAAGTCGAAGCAACACAATCCTACTGGTCGTGATTTCACAGTCTCGAACAGGGTAGCTATACTATCTAGCAATCACAACAATATCCTGGCAGGTACTAATGGAATCACACAAGAAAGTGGGGATGAAGAAAGAGAAGGACAAACCTGCTAACCCATCACCTGTAGCGTTGGTCTCCTCGACCGCCATTACAAAAGCTCCACCCCTCTGGTGCTGAGCTACAGGTGGCCTAGCTCCCTCAAAAGGAGGTGCAAAGGGACAATCTATCTTCTGGTAGGCTTCAGACCCACAGGAATAGCAAACCTTCAGCCTCTTCCTAAACTGCTCCTTGGTGTGTCCCAACTTCCTGCAGTAGGAATAACTGATCGTCTTCGGGTCCTGACCCCGATTCTGATGCAGCACCTGCTGAACCATCACTGGTGTTCGGGTCTGCTGAATCTGAATATGAGGCCTCTTGGCCTGGCCTCCGCTGCTGCTACCACTCTGGAAGTCACGACCCCTCTTCAACTTCAACCCCAGGTCATCCTCCGCTGCCATAGCCCCAGAAAATATCTCCGCAAAGGTAGCATTCCGGTCGCTCTTAGTCAGCGACCGAACCTCCCTAATCAATCCTCGGCGGAACTTCTTCGCCTTCGTCTTCTCAGTCAAGTCATCTATGAACCGGGCCAATCGACAAAACTCCCCGGCGTACTCAGCTACCGTCTGGTTTCCCTGAACCTGACCCTCAAACTGTGCCTCTATGCCTCCCAAGGCCACATCAGGAAAGAACTGCTCCTTGAACAGTTCCTTGAACTGGGCCCAAGTCTGGCCCTCAACTCCCACCCTGGGATCTGATTGGTACCACGCACGGTCTAAGTCCTGCATCTGACTGCCCGCCGCCTCGATATGGAGTCGATCTGGTATCTCTGCCAACCTAAATATCTCCTCGATATGCTCTATCCAGTCGTTTACATAATGGATGCCTTCGGTGCCCAGGAACTCTCAGGGATGCATCTTCTGAAAGTCCTTTATATCCTTCTCCTTCCGACGAGGCTGCTGCTGCTCCCCCTGAGCAGTCACCATCTCCACAGTAGTACGAACTAGCTGATATGCCTCGTCAATCCCCTGACGGAAATCGGTAGTCTGTCGCTGATGCTGCTGCTGGTGAGACGCCAGAATCCTCTCCACGAAAGAGAATAGATGAGCAGCATTTACCATCCCTGCAGGTGGAGGCTGCTGCGGTGGAAGGATCTCGGGAAGCACCGGACTCTGCCTCCCAGCTGGTGGAGGTGCTCCTCCGAAAGCTGCCGAAACACCCACCCCAGCTGGCATGACTGGGGCTGCGGTACCAGGAACTGGCTGCTAAAGCTGAGAGATGGCAGACCCCTCTGCAGCGTCCCCCGATCCTGGGCGATGTGATCTCGTCTCAACCATCCTGGAGACACAGATCAAACAAGAAATCAATACTGAGATAGAAGCAATAAATCAAGGGAGGACAGTTAATTTCAAGAAAGACAAATCAGCAAGATGTATAGATGGTATGAATTGAAACAGAATTTTTCCTAACTGTGATTGAGCGCCTCTTCGTTTAAGCCTATCTCTCAATCCTATCGCAGGCTCGCGGCAGTACAACTAAGTCGCCGTACTACCACGATATCGTACTGATGCGACTCTCGATCTACATGGACCACCACTAAAAACGTGTCACGACCCGCACCTATTGTGAGGGTACGAGCACGTAACAACGCCCAGCCTACGCCGCAGTGTCGGCAGTAGAACGCTGTTCTAGGTCACTATATAGCCAACCAATCACACAATTATATAATATACTTATCAAAATATTAACTCCGAACAGAGGACAAGTATAGATATAATGTAATCTCAATCACAGTCTAAGAACGATATGATAGCACAGAAGATTAAAACTAAGACTAATAATAGAAATAAAACCAACAACTAATAATATAATCTCAAACAATCTCAACTACAAATCTCAACTTATATACAACTCCAGTTATAAAACATGAAAGCTAAAACAGGACAACTAGCTAAACTCCCGATCACTCCTGAGTATCGGGGCCATAGGTAGCTAAGCCATCTCCTGGTCCGTAATATGTAGGGCATGTGTCCTCAGGACAATCATTTATAAAATTTACAACAGGTCCAGTCAGGACAGGAACGAGTACAACTCATCAAGAAAATCCAAGTAATGTCAGGGAACTATAAAGCAGTTATAGACAGTTTTATTGATGAACATGGTGGATTATATTCAGGTGATGGTAAGGAAAGACAGATAAGTACAAGGAAAGTAAGGTAACTAAACAAGAGAAGAATCATGGCAATAAAGACTGTAAAATAAATCTAGCTGAACTAGAGTAACATAATAAGTCCAGACAGTAAATGTAAAACAAGTGTAAAACTACTATAAATCCAGTACGAGATGAATCTAATACAAGATGAATCCAGTACAAGATGATTCTAGGTAGTGATCAAGAATCCAGGAGAGACCAGCTATACTCTAACAATGTATTTTAAAATACCGAGATCGACATGTAAACGGCTGTAGGTATCAGACACATCTCTCACTGATCAGGCGAGAGATGGCTATGCTTCTAGTAGATTCCAGTTGGAGATTCCAGATTTGGGGTATGTCTACATGCCTTACTCAATATTTCCCCGCCCCGCAATACAAGTGAATCCAGTACAAGACACAAGAATCGAGAGAGTCCAGCCAAACACGATACTAGTAATGATTTCAGAATAATTCCAGTAATAGAGGCCAGACAATATGGTGAGTGTGTCGCATACATGAATCCAGAAATATCCATACGTATGGTATCAGAGAATCACATAAAACTAACTAGAACTGAAGTACAGTAACTGGCAATAAATAAGAGAACTATCAAAGAATGTACTCGCCTGATACCCTTAAAAGAGTAGTGTAATGTCAGATGTCTGCACCGGAGTCACAATGTCCTAAATAGAGCAGTACAGGTTATAATGTGTTTAAAATAAGACAAATGATGTTTATGATGCAATCAACATGATTTCTAAGCCAATCTAGGTCAAAGTCAAACTTGGTCAACTCTACAGTCAAACTAGATCAACTTAAGTCATACTGGGTCACAGGAAGTCAAACAAGGTCAAACTAGTCGAGGTTAGTCTAATCTAGGTTAAAGTTAGACTAACTAAGGTTTTGGTCAAACATAGACTAGTCAATAAGGTAATTAGGTCAATCTTGACTAATGGTCAACTTCTAGTCAATCTAGAATCAAATCTTGGTCATAGGTTAACTATCTAATCAACTCTACCTATACCATATCATACAATTAAGGATATAACACATTACCCATATCATATACATATATATATATCCCAAACTAATTTACACTACACAACCTATATAGGGTACTTACCATATCCTAAGTATCATCTATGTATACAAGGACTAAATATATACAAGGCTAATCAAGCATATGGATTGGCTAACTTATATGAGAACTGGATACCATAACATATACCCCTAAATGAAACTCTCCCTCTAAACACCCATACTCTTCACTCTCAACACTCTCAACACACAAACCAAACAATTACTCAATCCTCTCACACTCACAAGCTCAAGACACAACCCACTTCCCTCAAACCCACTCTACACACATATAGCTAAATAGGGCACTTATATATAGTCTTATAGGGACTGATTTTGGACTGTGTTGGCTGTCATTGGGGTCAGGTTTAGGACAGGTAAGGGGTTGGTTTGAGTGACTGTTTTAGGTGTCTTGTAGGCTGAATTGGGGGGGCTATATAGTGGACTGTTTTGGAAGGGCTAAGGGCTGATATGCACTGGTTTGGGATTGTCCAAATAGCTAAAATCTAAGGCCAATTAAGGACTGGTTTAGGACTGCTACTATGCTGATTTTAGGGAGATTGTTTGAGGCTATTAGGACAGGTATTAGCTGGTTTGGAGGGCTGCTATTTAGGACAGGTTATAGGTGGTTAAGGGACTGAACAAATGGGGAAAATCTGAATGGAAGAGAGAAATCTGAGAAGCTATTGTTCATAGACAGTTCTATAAGTCCAAGTGGACTGAATGCAATAATATAGGGGCTGAGATCTACAGGCATTGCAAATGGCAGTTAACTCAAGACTCCCCAACCACATACAAAATCCTATTTAACAATTGAGTCCTAATTTCTAACACAGCACAAACCAACACTCTAGTAATGGCTAACATAAGTATTCATGAATCAATCCTGAAATTGAATATCAACTCAGATATGTATGAACTCATTTTGAAATCGAATTGAATCCTTGAAAACAAAAACAAAAAACAGTAAACTGAAACAGTGTCAAAATTTAGTTTGTGACAGTGTATCAAAACAGTATGTGTGTGTGTGTATGTGAATTCTCAGGACAGTGTGTGTGTAGCATGGTGTGGTATGTAGGTGACAGGAACCAATCTCAGGAATTCAGTCCAAATATCAGTGTGCACATGTGTGGGAAAACTGGGAATTAAGGTTCCATTGCTGTCAGTTCCAATGCAAGAATAGCAAGTGACAGTTCATGGATCAGTCTAATCCTAATTTGAAAACCCAAACAATCCCACGAAATCAGGAATTTAAGTTCAACTGACATTCAATTTCAGTGAACATGCATCAGTTGACTGTTGGACAGCCCAATCCCATATTCAAATTCCATAACTCTCGACCACAACCTAATCTAACATGCTAATCCCACTTAGCATTAACTAATACACATGTGGGTGAATTAATCTAGTGATTAACATCAATAAAAACAGTTTAAAATAACTTAAAAATTTAGGAATAGAAAACAGTGAACCCGTATCAGTGCAATGGGGGAAATTAATAATTCGAAACTGAAATCGTATAAAAAAAATACAAACTAGGGGTTGGTAAACATCAAACACATGTGCACGTGTCCCCAGGAATATACTCGTGTCCAAACATTTGGACACGAGGTGTCCAATCATAAAAAAACACACACAGACACGCACGAGCACACCAAGTGTCGTGCAAGCGTGTCACGGAGTCGTATGCATGACACACGACATGTGTGTAGGTCCTAAAAATCAAGTTACACCCATAAAAAAAAGCAATGAAAATCAAATTGCGCACCCTTCAAATGAACTGTGCAGGAGACAGATTGCGCAACAACTCAACTGCGTAAGCTGAACTGCGCACCCATCCGAGCGCGCTTGCTGACGTGGCAACGTCATCATTACCTGACACAAAATCAGATCTTTTGACAACTGATAGCCCGAAGAACGAGGAAACTGTTCGTTTCTTGTGCCACGCCGCCATGACAGCTGTCTAGCGCGGTCCAGCTGCCAAAAGCCAGCGCAGTCTGACAGCTCAACCTCAGCGCAATCCGAGTCTTAGCGCAACCCATTGGAAGCGCAATCTGATGCTAGCAGTTCAAGTGGCACAATCCATCAAGATAACTGACATTTTGTACGTGGCATGCATGCCATCAATTGCTCATCACGTGGCAACCGTCTGTACACGATCATGCGCATTTCAATCAAATAATGCCACAAGTTTAATACAGTTGAGCCACGATCGAGTAACTGCCAGCGCAGTTTGATGTCTGCGCAGTCCAATGTCTGCGCAATCCAGCCTGCGTAATCCAGAATAACTAAAAATTAGTTATTTCCAGAACTCTATAAATAGAGTTTCAAGTCCTTCATAATGAAGATCAGATTATTATTCAAGATCATCAGAGAAATCAGGAGTTCTTGCCCAAGTGCTGCAGCATTCTTCAGAGGCTACTGCCTTCAACTTGAGAGGCTATCGTCTTCAAAGTTCACATCGTCCAAGGGATAAAGCGATTGTCTTCAGATCGGATTCCTATAGTTATACTTTCCCAGAATTCAATTGTAATCTTCTTACAAAGTTTGAGAAATAAAGAATACTTTTATTTTTGCAAACAAAATGGCGACTCTGCTGGGGACGACTTTCTTCTCCGACGAGGAAGTGAAAACTCAATGTGACTTTGCGTCTATCGGAAAGACGCAGAAGACGCTGGTTGTAAAGGTCAACCAGACGGCCTACGAGGCGATGATCAACTCCGGGACTACTCGTCGCACTGCAACCTTTGCCAAGAGCAAGGTTCGTTCTGTGTGGACTCCAAAGTCCTCTGCACAGTTCTCTGCGCAGTCATCTGCGCAGTCTGCTGTCTCTGCTCCCAAAACTGTTGCGCAGTTTGCTGTCTCTGCTCCCAAAACTGTTGTGCAGTCTGCTGCCTCTATTGTCCATGCGTAGTATGCTGCTCCTCTTGTCATTGCACAAACCACTTTCTATGCTGCTCTGGCAAAGTGCAAGACTCCTCTTCTCCTGGCGCAGTTGGCTGCAACTCTTCCTGCGCAGTCCACCACTCCATCAACCAGAATGTAACTCAAGCACTCTGAAGTCAAGACTCCTGCTGCGCAAGCTACAGCGTCTGTGGCCAAAAAGCCATCTGTCAAAGCTTCTCATGCGCAACCAGCCAATGCGCCTACTGCCACTTCAACCCCTGCGCAAACTGTTCCAGCGCAGTCTAAGAGGGATAGCCTTTTGGCTAATCTCTCTTCTTCTCACAACAAGGGGAAAAACTATGCTCCTCTTCCCAAGCACCATGTTGCTCCAGCGCAATCTACTGGGGGTAGTCTGTTGACTATTCCTCCTCCTCCTCAGAACAAAGGAAAAGGCCCATTGGTCTTTTCTCAAACTTCCTCGTTCTACGACTTGGAAGACAACAGAGAGAAATGCTCTTTAGCTAACCCTTCCTCACAAAATAAGAGAAAAGGTCCTTTGGTCTTTTCTCAGTCTTCCCTGGTTTTTACCTCGGAAGATCAATCTGAACGTGCCTCGGCACAAATCAATACAAGAACTCTCTCAAACAAGAGTTCTTATCTCCCTGCCAAAGAGAAATGTACCGATCAAAGAGGTATTCTGCCTACTCCAGTAGCAGAATTCCAAGATCTCCCAACTCTCCGGATATCCCGCTCAAAGCAAGGAAAATTACGGGTATCTCAGACGAAAACCCCTGGGGGTGAGTTTGCTGATCTACGGGATTACCTCAATAGACCTCGGTCTACGTCAACTTCGGCGAAACGCAAGCAGCCAATGCCGAAGACGAACCTGCATCAAAGACAAACTTCCAGGATCAAAAATCCTGATACCTATGCTAATGAAGTGAGTACTTCCCTGTACACTCAAGGGACAAAACATCTGAAAAATCGGAACCATGTTCCGAATGTTGTCAAAGAACATATCCCTCAAACTTTTTCTCGTCCCGTCGTTATTCCTGACCTCCGAGAGCATCTCAAGCAAAAGCGGGACAATATCTCAACACCTCCAGTTCAACCACTTGAACACCATTGTAATCACAAGGTTGTCATCAAGTATTGTTGCCAAATAACAAAGCGATCTGTCTTCGATCACTTGAACTTTGCAAACTCGGAACCAGTGTCGGAAGACGAGGATGAAATGTTGTATGCTTCTGTCAACATGGCTTCCCGAGATACTGGGGGTAGAAAGTGCTCCAAATATGGCAAGCCTCGTAGACCCAGTCATAGATATCTGGATCTACTCTAAGAATCTTCTGAAGGAGTATTTCGACATACCCGATCCCGAAGCCGAGATACAATCGGTCAAAGGAACCTTCTCCAAGATCTTTCTGGTCATTTTCCTACTTCTCACTCAGGAGATGATTCCTTCTCTGATTATGATGCATACAGCGAAAGTTCTGAACAGACAGTGTCCTCCACTGTGCCTAGAGAAGTGACAGCTTATATTGTCACTGAAGACCTAGATGCTTCTAGTTCGGCTAGTCAAGAACAACGAATAGCTGCACTAGAAGACAAGCTGAAGACCATGGCGGAAATGGTCGTAAGTATGCATTCTATCATCGTAGCCCACAATACAGTACCACCGACCGCACCTGCTGCAAATCCTGAGATCATAGCATCGTCGGTGCCTGTCAATGCAGGGCTGGGGGTAGTATCTCCTCAAGTACCCCCTGTACAAATTCAACCCACACCCAGTCAGTCAGGTGCTGGGGGTAGTGCTTACCACGTTGTCCTCCCCCTACCACTCTGACTCAGCCTGCTCCTTCTTCATCATCGGAGGATGCTAATAAAGCTATCAAACTCTTGCGCACTCAATTCGAGGCTTTCAAAGAGAAGGACAATTTGCAGAGATTGGGAATCAAGTAACCTTATCCTATTGAATGGAAGGAAGTGCGTTTCCTCATAAGTACAAGATTCCAACAATCACCCTGTTTGATGGCAGCACTTCTCCTAGTCAATTCATTAACCACTTTGAGGTAATGACTATCCAACTTCAGCCAAATAATGCTCTTCTTACCAGGGTATTCGTCGGCTATTTAGCCGGTGTGGCATACGATTGGTATAGAAGCTTGCCTGATGGCTGTATCACCTCTTTCTTGGGTTTCAAACAAATCTTCTTGGAACGATTCTATGAGGGGATCAACGACATGACCATGTCAGCCCTTAATAAAATCAAACAACGACATAATGAAACTGCTGAGAGCTTCATTGAAAGGTTCTGCCGAGAAGCTTTAAAGATGCCTCCTGGGACTCCGGCCGCTGTAACTATATACACCTGCAAGGCAAATCTTTTGCCTATTATCAGTATATGGACGGGGTCAACTCAGTTCCAAGACTGGCCATCCTTCATTGTCAATGCTAAAGCAGCTGAAGTTAGTGCTAACAAGTTCAAGCAACTAGGGGTACACATGTCTAACCCCGACCGAGATGAACATCAGACTTCGAGTAGCGGTAATCGCCAGAACAACCGCAAGGGAAAAAAAACTTTGAACATCAATTTGAAGAGCAAAGAATCTCTGGCTGTTAACGTGGCTCCACCTACGTCTACTTCTACTCCTTCTGCCCCTCCACCAAGGGAACCTCGTCCTAAAGTGGAGTACTCCTTTGACGAGAATGACACCGTGAGCATCTTTGATTGCTTAATCAAAAGCAATAAGCTCCAACTCTCAAACCCGAAGAAGCCTGATGAAGTCGGTAAGACTGATCATCCCAAATATTGTGTCTATCACAGGTTCATTGGGCATCCCACTCGAGCATGTTATGTGCTCAAAGGCAAGATTCAAGAGCTAGTCAACGCTGGTGTTGTCACTCTGCAGCAAGACGAGAAGACTGTTACCGCGAACATGGTCTTAGTACAGTTCGGTAACTTCCCTCCACAGATGGTACAACATGGTGTCATCCCTATCCCCAAGGCCACTCTTGAGATCGAGAATCTCCCTCCTCCAAGAAGTGAAGGTCTCGTCCCCTTATCTCTTGACAATGGTGAGATTATGTAGATTCACCCTGATCTTGCTTCGGAGTTCGAAATTCCCTCTTTCTCCAAGAAGAAAGAACGCTCCAAGAGTAGAACAAAGACTTGCAATATGGTGTCTTTTGACCCCATAGTTGAAGAGGAAATTCTGCTGGGCACCAGATCAGGGAATGCCTACCTACGAGAAGTTCCTGAAAATCAAGAAAACCCTGCTTCTTCTTCTGGCTTCGCTCCAGTACAACCTGTTTCCACTGAAGACATGCCTTCTGCATCTTTACCGGTTGTAGAACCTACTCCCCCCAAGCCGGCGGTAGCTGACAAAGGCAAACAACAAGTCCGTTTCGACAAGCCGTTGAAGAAGTCATCTCCTTCTGGACTTGAAAAGCCATATAACTTTGATATCTTGGCTCAACTAGCCAATACACCGGCTAGGTTGTCAATTTTTGAGCTCTTGCGCCTTTCTAAAGAGACTCGAAAAACTTTGAGTGAAGCTCTAATGCAGGCAGAAACCTGTCTAACTCTTCTAAAGAAGCCGAAAGCAGAGCCAGTCTCTTGTCTCCATTGTCACAGTGTGTTGGAGTTAATTCCAAACATTACCTTCACACAGGACGATATGCTGATGGAAGACAATAGGCATGACCGTCCTCTATACTATACAGTATATGTCGACTCAATGAAAGTCGATCGCATTCTGATAGATCCAGGGTCAGCACTCAGCATCATGCCAAAGACAATGTTAGATGCACTGAAGATCCCAGTACATAGTCTTTCTGGTACGATCAGCACCATCTTGGGGTTCAACCAGGGAAGAAGTGAACCTCTGGGCAAGATTCGCCTAAAACTCCAAATAGGCAATCTCCGCACAAAGGTGACCTTCTACATCATAGACAACCATGGTTGTTCTTACAATGCTCTGTTGAGGAGACCATTCCTGCATGAACACAACATTGTTCCTTCGACTCTCCATCAATGTTTCAAATATGTTGATGACAATAGAAAGGTTCAAAAAGAGGTTGCGGATCTCTATCCTTTTAAAGGTGTCGAAGCATATTGTAACGATGCTCGCATGTATAAAGATGAGTTCATGAAGGTAGTACTGGCTCTGGACACTGAAGAAGAACAAGAAGCAGTGCCCAACGACACCCTCATCATACCTGTTAAAGGGCATGTTTCCCATCCTCAGTCCTCCAAACCACTGGCTATTCACTTGCCAGTCCAGAAGCAACCAATCGATGGTGGTCAAGATCAAAGGGAGCTCACCTCTTCTGAGCCACTTGTTATTGAATTACGTCGTAACAAGGATAAAAGGCAGCTCACCTCTTCTGAGCCACTTGTTATTGATTTATCTCATAACAAGGATAAAAGGGAGCTCACCTCCTCTGAGCCACTTGTTATTGACCTTCGTCGTAACAAGTCCAATCCTCCTCCACGTTCTTCTTCTCTCCCTCTTGTAATCAATCTGACCAAGTCTGCTAAGGCTAAAGGTCCTGTTGTAAATACAGATGTACAAATCAATAAAAAAGTATCTACTTTCCAGTATACTGATGTTATTTATCATGCTAAGTGCTATTTGGATATGTTAGATAGCTTTCAGTCATTTACAATGGGAGTTGTACAGTCTCTTCAAACGGAGGTCTTACTCGAACATCCAGATGATTCATACTTTGTTGTTCCTTCTCGAAAAAGAGGCGAAAGTCCAATACTTTTTAGTAAAGGACCAGAACAAAAATTCAGCTATACGGATGATAGCAAAAGTAACGATATAGGACATCTTCAACTTCGTCGTTACAGTCAACAATCAAAAGATATCATCCGAAAGATGGGTTATGATTTCAAGAATGGCCTCAATTACGGTAAGGGTAGATGAACTCCTATCCGTACGACAGTTCCGAAAGGAAAGTCAGAGATGTATTACAGCAGAACCAAAAGAGGTCTCGGATATGCTTCACCTCCGGTATTATCTCCAGCAGTCTCTGAATCTGATAGTGAAGAGAGCTCTAATTCTTTTGATTTCAGATCATGGGATTCTGATACCAGTATCGGTCAGATTCATCGGCTGATCCTATCTTCCAATATGGTCTCCGCTGAACTTCCAGAAGGCTACGACGAGGATATTGAAGAAAGTCCTGAAACAGATCCTTGGGCTCAACGAATGGATACTCAATGGAAACTCCGATTCGAACAACGAGAACCTCCTACCGAAGATCAATTAATTCAAATTGATGTAGGAGAAAGCGGGTCACCTCGTCTAATATTCATGAGCAAGAACCTTCCAGAGGCAGATAAGCAAGAATTAATTCTTCTTATTCGAGAATACATTGATGTTTTTGCCTAGAATTATGAAGATATGCCAGGTTTAGATCCCAAAGTTGCTACTCATAAGTTGAATATTTTGCCTAATGCAAAACCAGTCAAACAGCAACAACGGCGCTTCAAGCCAGAAATGATGGACGCAATCGACGATGAAGTCAAGAAGCTCATCGCTTGTGGCTTTATTCGAGAAGAACAACATCCTGATTGGGTAGCCAACGTCGTTCCAGTCCTGAAGAAAACCGGCAAAGTTCGAGTTTGCATCGACTTTCGGGATCTTAATGAAGCATGTCCAAAAGATGAATTTCCTCTCCCTATCACGGATGTCATGATTGACAATACCTATGGGTTCGAGCGAATATCCTTCATGGATGGATTCTCCGAATATAATCAGATTCGGATGAATCCTGAAGATGAAAAACACACTTCTTTCCGCACTCCTCGCGGAGTCTACTACTATACCGTGATGCCATTTGGTCTCAAGAACGCTAGCGCAACTTACTAACGAGCTATGAGTACCATCTTTCGAGATCATCTTCGCAAGACTGTCGAATGCTACGTCGACGATATTGCTGTCAAAAGTCGTCTAAAGGAAGATCACATCCAAGACTTGAGAACTATCTTCAATCTCATGCGCCAACATCAACTCAAAATGAATCCCACCAAGTCATTCTTGGGTGTCTCTAGTGGTAAATTTCTCGGCTTCGTCATTACCTCTAAAGGTATACACGTGGATCCCAAAAAGATCAAAGCCATTCAAGAGATGCTTCCTCCACGCAACCTAAAAGAGCTACGAGGATTCCAAAGTCGACTTGCGCACATCAGAAGGTTCATTTCGAATTTGTCTGGACGCTGCAGACCATTTACTCAGCTAATGAAGAAGGGTGTATCTTTTATTTGGACTGAAGAATGTCAACGAGCATTTGACGACATAAAACAATATCTCATGAACCCACCAGTCTTGGTGCCACCGATCTCAGGCATACCATTCTTAATGTATGTCCGTGCTATGGACCATTCATTGGGTGCTTTACTTGCCCAAAAGAATAAAGAAGGTCATGAACAGGCCATCTATTATCTCAGTCGTACTATGATTGGTGCTGAACACCATTATAGTCCGGTCGAAAAAGAATGCTTAGCTCTTATGTTTGCTATTCAAAAGATAAGGCATTACATCATTGGCCAAACTATTCATGTTATATCCCGCGTTAATCCTCTGCGGGTACTGATGAAGAAGTCTAGCACACTCAATCCTCGGTTAGCTACATGGGCTATTCTGCTAGCCTAATATGACATGGTATATGTACCACAAAAGTCTGTTAAAGGTCAAGCACTAGCGGATTTCTTAGCAGCTCATCCTGTTCCAGAGATATCCAAACTTTATGATAAAATTCCAGACGAGACATTAGAATCAAATATGATCTCCGAAGAATTTTCTACTTGGCATCTATTCTTTGATGATACATCCAGGATTGGACCAAATGGTGCCATTGTCGCAGGAGTTGGGATTGTTCTTGTTTCTCCAGACGGGTCAACTATTCAAAGAGCCTATTCCCTAGATGAACCTTGCTCCAACAACGTAGCAGAATACAATGCTCTACTTATTGGCCTTCAAATAGCTAAGCAACTGAACGTCGAATATCTTGAAGTTTATGGTGACTCCAAGCTGGTTGTTAACCAGGTTAGAGGAACCTATGAAGTTCGTCATCAAGATCTAGTACCTTATCATGAAGCGGCAATCAGCATGGCTACATCATTCAAAGCCTTTTTTATCGAATATATTCGCCAAGCTTGCAATACCGAGGCAGATGCTTTAGCCAATCTTGCAGCAGTCTTAGCCATCCCTATCAAAAGACAGCAGGTGGTGGTTATCTCTAACCGGGAATTGTTTTGTATCGAGAACAATCGTAATATTGAGTTCAGTAACTTCACTGAAGTCAATGTTATCAACGAAGATTGGAGAGCTCCTTTCATCGACTTCATAGTTCATGACATACTCCCCGAAGATCCCAAGGAGGCTACGAGTATTCGTCGACGATCTCTTCGATTCTATTACAATCAGACTACCATGACTCTCTATCGGCGGACTTATGACGGTCTTCTTTTGCGCTGTCTTGCTGGTGATAAAGCGAAGCAAGTATTGTGCGAAGCTCATGATGGCGTTTGCGGAGCACATCAGCCATGTCCAAAGCTACAGGATCGTATCCGACGCATGGGTTACTACTGGCCCTCTATGGTATCTGATGCCATTGAATATGCAAGGAAGTGCCGAGCCTCTCAAATCCATGCAGACTTCATCCATCAACCATCAGAATTCCTGCATCCGACTGCTGCTTCTTGGCCTTTCGAAGCTTGGGGCATGGATATCATAGGTCCCATCAATCCTCCTTCCTCTAAGGGACATCGCTTCATATTAGCCATAACAGACTACTTCTCCAAATGGGCTGAAGCTATACCTCTGGCTGAAGTCAAAATCAGCAGCGTCATCAACTTCGTTAAACACCATGTCATCTATAGATTTGGTGTACCTCGAAGGATCATTCATGACAATGGACCACAGTTCATCAGTCAAAAGTTCACAAGGTTCTGTGACGATCATCGGATTGACAACGTCGCTTCGACGGCTTACAATCCTGCTGCTAATGGCTTGGCCGAAGCCTTCAATAAAACTATCATCAAGCTCCTTAAGAAGTTTGTGTCTACTCACAAATGAAACTGGAGTGAAAAGCTTGGAGAATGTCTTTGGGCCTATCGCACTACGGTCCGTAATCCTACAGGTTGTACACCCTTCTCTTTGGTGTACGACTGTGAAGCAATTCTACCCCTGGAACTTAAAATTCCGTCCCTAAGGATTGCCATCGCTAATGAGCTCACTACAGAGAACAACGATATTCTTCGACTTCAGGAATTGGAAGTGCTTGATGAGAAGCGGCTATTGGCTCAACAGCATATTGAGTTATACCAAGCCCGCATCTCGAAGACTTTCAACCGCAAAGTTAAAGTTAGAGCCTTTCAGAAAGGAGAGCTCGTTATAACAGTCAGACGTCCCATGACTATGACTCACATGAGCAAGGGCAAGTTCGATACAAAGTAGGAAGGGCCTTACATTGTGAGCAAAGTCTTTTCAAATGGAGCCTATCAACTCACAGAACTGGACGGTCGAGTTGCAATGATGCCCATCAATGGCAAGTTCCTCAAAAAGTATTATGTATAGATGTAAAAGAGATTGCTTGTAATCATCAGACAAGTTCATAAATAAAATTTGATTTTATTTCATCATGAATGATAGTACATAATATCAAGGAAGGTCACTATCATCCTTCTCAAAATTGGGACGCGGGCCACTGCCGTCCTTATCGAAGACATGGTCGGCAAAAGAGCCGAGAACATCCTTGCTCGAACCCACCAGGAACTTGCAAGCAGCCATCCTCATGGCTTCTTCTTCTTCCGTCGTCCCTGGTTCAAATAGGAAGTCCAAGATGTCCCTTGGTGGCTTGGGTACAGAAGAACCTTCGCCTGCATCTATCTATTTTGGCTGGACCGGCTCGATTGGACGTTCCTCAGTTCCTGCTTCAACCTTCGGGGTGATCTCGTCCTTCTTAGATGCATCTCCAGACGACATTTTTTTGGATTGAAAAGTGAAAATGATTATTCCATTTAAATTTCTGTTCTATTTATAGGCAGAGATTCTTGAAATAATGAAGCAACGCGTCCTTCGCAACATTCATTCCATCATCTAACGGTTCGCCCGTTCATTATATCCATCTGACGGTTCACCCGTTCGTTATATCCATCTGACGGTTCACCCGTTCATTCCATTCATCTGACGGTTCACCCGTTCATTCCATCCATTTGACGGTCCATCCGTTCATCTTGACGATTCATTTCGTTCACACATTTTGACGATTCACCCGCTCATTCCATCATCCGACGGTTCGCCCGTTCATTACATTCATCCGACGGTTCGCCCATTCATTACATTCATCCGATGGTTCGCTCGTTCATTCCATACATCTGACGGTTCGCCCGTTCATTACATCCATCCGACGGTCAACCCGTTCATTTCATTCATCTGACGATTCACCCGTTCATTCCATCCATTTGACGGTCCATCCGTTCATCTTGGCGATTCATTTTGTTCACACATTTTGACGATTCATCCGTTCATTCACATCAGCAACTTGTCATGTATTTATTATTTTTTATTAAGTCGTCTACTGAAATAATGATATTCAACAAATTATATTCTGTCATGTCCACATTACCTCTGAGCCGATATAATGAATATAATTATTTTCTAAATCAAGAAATATATCATGTCCCGGACCTCTGAATATATTTTCTATCGCTATTATTTGTATCCGAATGAGATATACAATAAATAATAAAGCCACAAAGAAAATATCTTTTTATTGATCAAAATTAAAAGGCATTACATGTCACAAAACAGAAGAAACAAAAAGTCTTCCTATTCAGCTGGTGGGGTCATCAAACTAGTCATCTGCTGCTTTAAAGTTTGAAGTCGCTCCTCACGAGAATCCATCACTCGCCTCCTAGCTTCCTCCATTCCAGACTTATCATCAAAAGTCGGCAAGGTTACTAGTCTGCGGGAGATTTCAGCTTGATGAGTTGTGACATACTCATTTCTTTCCTGGGTCAGAGCGTCTAGTTGCTGAACTGCAGCTTGATGTTGTATGGCCTCATCTTCCAGAGCAAGCTGAACAAGTCTCAACTCTTCTTAAAGACGGGCAGACTCTGCTTTCAGCTCAGCAACTTTCTTTTCCTTCTCCCCTGCAGCAGATTCTATTGTTTCCACCTGGGAGTTATACTCTGCAGACTTGGTAGTGAAAGTGTCTAAGAGAACTTGGAAATCAACTTTCGCAACTGCAGCCTCTTGAGACATCCACTCAAATTCAGCATGTACCAAAGGCTCCACCTTCCCCCGATTCAGATCTTTGTAGATCTTAACTGATGCCTCCAGCTCATCCAGTATGTGTTCAAAAAAAATGGCTTGAGCTTCATCACCTTGATTTCGGATAGCATTGATCAGATAAGAGGTTGGACCTCTAACTGTGGAGAAACCAACATCTTCTTTCTCTATTACCCTGTCTACTAAGGGTTCCAATGAATTGAAGAAAAGGTTGGTGAATGAGCTAATGATAAATCGGTTAGTAGCTATGGCACCAGGTGTAGCAGCTACTCCCATGGACATCGAAGCAGCAGGTGCCTGTACAGATGGACGTTCAGCTTCTTGCACGTGAGTGGAGGGCTCTCTGGACATAGGAGCCATGGTAGAGCTGGCTGCCCCTTCCAGATGTTCCTCTGCGAAATCAAACAAACACCATCAGTTGGTTGTTATTAGCAATTATCCAAAAAGATCAAAAGTAAAGGCAATCTTACCATGGCTAGGTCCAGTGACAAGTCTGTCATCTGCTGACACAGGTTGTAACCTCGCAGAAGTAGCTTCGGACATTACTGCCTGGCTATTACCCGCTTCGGAGCCGCCCGAAAAATGTCGGCTACTACTGGCTATCGCCTTTATTGGCACTATGTCAGTGCATATGGGAGAAATTGGAGAAGATTCAATTTCTGCATGGATAAAAATTTAGATGTCAGCCATTTAATCTATAAAAAGAAGATTGATAATATCATTCAATACCTTTGGGATCAGCAATAGCAACTTCCTCAGGTGCTACTTCTTCAACCGCATTCTTCTCTAGGGATGCATGTACATCAACATCCTCTTCTGGATTCAGAGTATCATCAACAGCTTCTGTTGATGTATCTTCATTACTTGCACTTTCTTCTGGTGCTTCTTCACTATCACTTGCGGCGACCGGATCTACATCATCATGGAGGCCAAAGTCGCAATCATTCAAAGCATCGATCATTAATCGATCTTCTTCATCACGAAGTGTTCTCGGATTAGCTGGAAGCTGGGTAGTTTCCACTGCAAGTGTAGGAGATCGCAACATTTCATCCTCTTTCTCCACGACTTCTTCCCTGGTCTCTACAACCTCATCCCTCCTCTCTGGACTGAAAGCTTCTTGTCCGGGTTCAGGGGCAGGTGTAGGAGACGACATTGTAACTCCGGCGATAGCACTAGCCACGACCGATGACAGGATAGGTCTCGGAGGAGTGACTACCTTCTTTCTTCTGAAGACCATTTTCTTTCTGTGTAGAGGTCTCTCCGGACTCTCTACATCTACCACATCTACTTGTCTTTGAAGAGAGGTCGGAGTCGTCGCCTTGTCTCGTTGAGTCAACTCAGCCAGTTGCCAAGATTGCGACCGGGTAGTGACCTTTTTCGATGATTCCAAGACAAGTTTCTTCTTAGCGACTGGAGAAGAAGGTTCTTCTATCCTCCTCTTCCTCTCCTTGGCTGGAGATCTGACAACCTTCAAAAAGACGCGCAGCGGCTCGTTGACTTCTTCAGGGAAGTTAGCTTCCCTCGAAGCTTCAAACGGTGCATCGGTCGGCTCACGCTCTTCATCATTGCCAGGAGCCGACACAACAGATGCTCCCTTCTTTAATCGAGCCGCTGTCGTAAAGCTGTCTGCGAGACTGAAGTTTTCGGTAAAAGTATTCGCTGATGTGTAGAAGAGCGAATATATATATACAACATCCGAGGACCATAATCGCTCTTCGTCGGCATCGAGAATGTTGTTCTTGTGTCTCGAGCATTATAGTAAGCCCAAGCCCGGGCTCCATCGATCAGATAACCTTTTTCTTGTAGGCACGTTATGGCGTTGCCTACATGAAATTGGTCATAGCCGAATTGGCGCACAAAACGGCTGGAAA
This sequence comes from Iris pallida, assembly GCA_029216955.1. Lineage (NCBI taxonomy): Eukaryota > Viridiplantae > Streptophyta > Magnoliopsida > Asparagales > Iridaceae > Iris > Iris pallida. The sequence continues at coordinate 7,086,055 of JANAVB010024996.1, forward strand.
AATTGGGCTCCAAATAACATTCGTCTTCAAATCGGTATACCAGGTGTGACGGCCGGATTGTCCTCAGCCAATCAAAAACTGCACGACCCAAAGGCTGCCTCCCAGAATCGACCAGATTTGTAGACATGTGCTCGTAGCCAGCTGGAGGGGGAACACAGTAGAAGTTCCATCCCTTTTCGAGATTCAGAGTGCGTCTGCAATCTCTTAAACTGGTTTATATCCACTTACTTTTGGAGAATCTCCCCAGGAAGATGCCGCTTACCGCTCCCATATCGGGGTTCATCAATGAAGGATAGTGCAGAAGCAACCATCCGAACAAATAAGTGTATGATAGCTCCAGCCGAGGAAAGCTCCCTTTCTCGCCTTTCCCTTTAAGCATCGAATCGACAAAAAGGCGGAGGCCAGCGTTCACTCTGCAAGTCATCGCTGACAATAGGTCCATCCGGTAGTCGAAGACTAAGCGGACGGCAGCAAATAGTACGCCTCGATGAAAGCGATCGACGGTGCTGGCTCCAGGGACGACGAATCGTCGAAGCCAGTAGGTGAGGAAACCCGCCAGCTGGGCTTCCTTTGACATGGGCCTATACCCATCCTCATGAAACTTTCAATAATATCTCCTGTCTTGAAAGGAGGATATTGAAGATCATCATCGATCTTGATATCCATCTCCTTGTTCTCCTCCATCAACCCTATCACTTCACTGCTGCTAAGTGGTCTGAAGAAGTTGGGGTTGCACTTATCGTGCTCCTTAGTCTTCTTCTCCATGATATGGTTGAGAATGAGATATGGCAACCATTTGGTCGAGTAACAGGTGCCAGAGGTACCACTCTTATAGTAGAAGGAGCAGATCTTATAGTGGCACAACAGCTCTTCAAAGACCGCCACCATGTCCGTATTCTCTCGGCGTAATTTGTCTAACTCATCATTGGTCGGAACAAATTCTTCATAGGGTAATTCCCCCATTGGCAAGCTGGAGATGTACTTTATCTCGTGAAGAGCCAATTCGATCTCTCCGCAGGACGTCATAAAAGTCCATGTTCTGTAGTTGTACCTCTCTGCCAATGCGAGAAACAGATGAGGATTGGGGTGGAAGCCGTAAACGGTAGAGTACACCGGTTGGTACAGCTCAATCTCCTTGAGCTTCTCTTCGAATTGAGCCAATATTCAATTGGCTATACAATTCCATCTCTTGTTATCCGGATTCACAAGACCCGTCAATCGGATGTCTTGGTCCGGATATCTTTCCTCAACCTTCGCAAACTTATTTGCGAATATCGGCGTTCTGACTGGCAGCAGCAGGGAGGAGTTTTTCGGTGGAATGCAGCCGGGTTTCAATCCTCTGAGAAGGGAGCTGTGACGCTCAGAGGAACTGTAAAACATGTCCTTATTGTTTGGCCCCTTCTTCACACAAATATTCTCCATTCGGGCTTGCTGAAGAGGAGTTATATCCGATTCCATCCTTCTGGGATAGCTCGCAAAAGCATAGCGAGATAGGGGAAGGCATCTGGAAATCTCCGGTAGAAGTATCCTTTTCTCGCCTCTTTGGAAAAGTCTCTGTTCAACTCGAGGTCTCGGCTGAGAACTCTTATCAAGAGCCTCACCAAACAGAAACAGAGGCTTCTTATAAATAACGGCATCAGCAGTTTGCAGAGGTTGCCCGTTCATCAGACTCAGCAAAGTTTCATTGTCTTGTGCTGTTAGGATGGCTTGCCGAGATGACGGTAGGGCTTACTGAGGAAATGTCACATGGGACAGATCCTCCTTGAACTCAGGTTCAGCCAAAGTCCCTGCAAAGACCTCATAATTGGGGTCTTCCCTGAGGTTAACTGCGTCAAACAAAAAGACAAAATTCAGTACATGCAAAATCAAAGTGTCTGTTCAAAAGATCAGCAAATTGCGCAAGTATCAAATTGCGCTATGTGCAAAGCATCAGATTGCGCTAATGCAGCCTACATGCACAAAATATCTGTAGAAGCATGGAATTTCACAGCCAGAAAGCCCATGCGCCAGGCACTATATGCGCCAGAACTCAGACAGCAAAATCAAATAAGCCATTCGAAGAAGGACTTTTTATTTATATATATAAAAGTCTATTACATGTCTAGAAAAGGTTGTACAAAAGAAAATTTCTACAAAGGAAGGATCCTAGATCTATAGCCAACAGCCACCATGCGCCTTCCAGATAGGCGCAGCAACCACCATGCGCCTTCCGATAGGCGCAGCAGTCACCATGCGCTGTCAGCCAGGCGCAGCAGATGTCATGCGCCTCCAGCCAGGCGCATCCTACCATCTCTTCAGCAGCTCAGTTATGTGCATCCAGCTCAGTTATGTGCATCCCTTCAGCAGCTCAGTTATGAGCAACTCTTCCAACCAGGATTACCTGGCCGAGCAGAGCCCAGTTATGTGCCGCTCTTCCAGCCAGGCTCACCTGATAAGTGCTTCGCCAAGCAAAGCATTTAACCCTCTGGCTAGAACCAAGGAAGAGAAGAGCACCGCAAATGCTGTGGCCAGGGGAGGCTTCGAAAGAGCCTCCAAAGACCAAGAAAGACCGTGATCGAAATCATGGCACAAGGAGCTTTCAACACAATCAAAGTGGGCGGCACCCACTTTGAAGGAAGAGAGAGCCTAGCACCACCATTCCGATCTACGGCTCTTCCGGAACAACGGAGACGAGGCCCGAACATCCCTATCTTTGGATACAACAGGCACCTTCCGCCTGCCTCAGAAGCCCTCGACTCCGTCTTTTGGATGTAACAGTCACCTTCAAGTGCATCGAAGACAACACGACGTCTCATCTTTACCCTCGGGAGCACTTCGTCAACAGAATGCACCCACATATCCAAGTTCATGTTGGAAGTACGTGAGGGAATGAGGAGCAAACCTTCTCTCCATGCCACTATTTATAGGCAGGGCAAATCAAACCCACGCGCCAAGTGGATGACTCTCCGAATTTTGTGCAATGAATTTGCATTAAATGGATGAACCGGACGCCTCGAATTCAGCCAAACGGCTATTTATAGCACTCGAGGAGCGAGACAGCCGCATCATTAAAGGACATGTCGGATGTGCCAGGCGCATCACATGGACACGCCCTCCAGCATCAGGCGCATCACACAGACGCGCCCTACAGTACCCGGCGCATCACAAAGGATGCGCCCTCCCTCACATCTCCATGCCGAGTGGAACACCAACCAATGTGCCCACTCAGCTGTCCATCGAACGTCGCAAACATTAAATACTGAACTGACACCAGAGTTGGCAGCACGCTTCCCAAAGTCTGAACAGTTGACAGCTTTTTTTTCAGAGAACGAAGCGTCGGCAACGTCAGCATCATCATGACTCTATCCCGACGGCTACTGCCACGTGGCCATCCGCATGCGCCTCTATGGCCATGCATCCAAATCGCCATGCGCCTCTACGGCCATGCGTCCAAACCAGCATGCGCCTCAAAAGCCATGCGCCTCAGACCCTTCACTGATCCCTAAAGACAGAAGAAGAGTCTCCAGTTGAAGCTTTGCATGCGCCTCAAAAGCCATGCGCCCCGGACTGATCTCTGATCCCGAAAGACAGAAGGAAGGTCACCTGCATGCGCCTCAAAAGCCATGCGCCCTAAATGGTTTGTAACTCCTAAAGGTTATGAGCCGCAACCTCCTCCTGCGCCCAATCAAGGCGCAGCTCACCAGATCACTACCTCCCCACCAAATCCGAGATCTTCGAGCCATGGGTCGATGACACGTATCCTTTGACTCAACTCGTCCAAGATTTCAGCAACAGAAAGATCTTCTCCTCTGCTACGTGCCGGCTCACAACAGCAGTATGAAGAGTTCTCCCCCTCAATCAGGGCGCATCATCTACGCGCCTCCATCAGCAACCTCCACGTGGCGTCCCCACACACCGGCGCATCCTACATGCGCGCATGAGCAGCCAGCCTACAAAACTATAAATAGAGGGATCTTCTCCTTCACACACACACAGAATCCATAACGAACATACAAGGAATCATCAGAGAGGCAGATACAGACACTCAACGTCTTCCTCCTCTCAGCAAGCTCCAGCACCCAGAGCAATCCACGTCTTCAGAGAACCGATAACCGTCGTCAGCCGGTCAACGGAGTCAACGCATTACCACTCGCTCCATTGGCACTAAGGACCCAACTTAAACAAAAGTGTACTCCTAGGACTACATCTAAGTCCTACATTGTAACACTGTTCTGTTTGTATTAAAGTTTTCAATCAAACAATTTTAATGGCAAACAAGCTGGCGACTCTGCTGGGGACTTCTTTCTCCTCTTCCGAGAAAGTCGTGTCACAGGCCGACGACGTGAAGGTGGGCTCCTCCCACAAGACGCTGGTCGTGCGCCTCAATCAACAGGCGTACGAGGAGTTCATTTCTGAAGGAAGTGCGAGTCCTTCGAAGCGGCTACCAAAGCCGAAGAAGATCCGCACGGCCTGGGTGCGCAAGGTCGACTCCTCGGGCACCACCACTGAAGGGGATACAGCAATCCAGCCTTCCCTTCCTGCTGACGTTCTCAGCAACCAAGGTGCGCCCGCCGATGCAGCACATCTCTTGGTGAAGCGTGCGGCCGACCACGTTCCCCAGCTATCTCCCTCTCAGGCGAGGAAGATACTTCGACGGAGCAGGGGGGCAGCCAATGCCCCGCGCATCACCTCTGATGCGTCACAAAAAGCCTCTGTCTTTGACAGACTCACTCGCTGTAATGGCGAGGAGAATTTGGATGCTAAGTACTATGCGCCCCAGCGGACTGGTACGAAGAAATCCAAGGCGGCATGGGCCATGCGCCACAAACGTGCTATGCCAGCAGCCGACCAGAGGCACGCGCTCGTCATCACGCGCGCTGCCGATGGCAAGCTGTACAAGGTTGACTCAAGTGCTTCTGTACCAACAACGAGTCGATCTTCAAAGTCCTCTTCTCGCTTGGGCGCGTCTACTGCGTGCACAACCAAGTCGAAAGAGGCAAACTCAGTGGTCTTGAACTCCCGCGCCTCCTCTGGTTGTGCGTTTGAGGTCCGTTCAAGTCACTTCAAATGTTGTGGTTCCCCCACTACTGATCGTGATGCCTGCTTGGTATTAGATCAGGGGGCGCAGCACTCACCTGACCACCCCGGCGTTTAGCCTTGCCATACGTCTGAAGGGGGTGTGAAGGCACCACTCTCCTCCAATGACCTGCACAACGTGATCACTCACAAGCGCCGGTCATGAGAGTCGACCAACAAGCACGATGCGCCTCTCACGGGGCATACTTGTGCGGTGGTCACCATCAACTGCCGTTGCAAGGCGGCAGCTCCACCAAGACAGTCGGTCTTCCAACGACTGCAATCATCGACACCTCTCCGACGTCGCCTTGGAACAAAGGTGTCAGCTGAAGAGGAGCCAAAGGTTGCTTCATGCAACGTGGTCTCCAACTCCTCATCAATCCGGAAGACGACTGCCAATTCCTCGTCTTCATCCAAAAGCCAGCCGAGGAAAACCAAGGCAGCTATCTCGACCTCTGGAGTGTTTGAAGGCACTCGGTCGAGGAAGAAGTCCTTGGAGGAAGCTGGGGGTAGCCAGACCCTTGTTGAGCCTCCTTCCGAAGACGAAGATGTCCAAAGCACAGCTGCGGCGGATCTTCATCATCAAGGTGAGATTACTCTCCCTGAAGCCCCTCAAAATGAGGATGTCCTCCAGGGCACTGCCGGGGGTAGTTCTGGAAACGAAGAGGTCCTTCAAGACGGAGCTGAGGGCAAGCAGACCCTTGCAGATGCGCCTATTGAAGATAAACTCCAGAATGTGGCTGGGGGTGGCCCAACACCAGGAGAAGTGACTCCCCCGCATGAGAGTGAGGCCGAAAGCGAAGCCTCAACCAATCCATCCACTCATGGCCGTGTCAGGACAGTATACATGGCTGGGGATGATGTCGAGTCTGATGCGTCGTCACAGGACATAGTCCAGCGTATAGACTCATTGGAGGGAGGACTCAAAACCCTCTCTGCCTCTATGCAAGCACTGACTCAAGCAGTGTTTGAGATGCGGTCGGCCTTAATCAGGACACCTTCAACTGGTCCTGACCCAGGAGCTAATGGGGAGTCGAGTGTGCCCCTCCAACGGGCGTCCTCGGATACAGAAGCACCTCGGACCTCGGAGCCCTCAAACGCTCCAATCCAGATGGTACCTCCTTCCACGACTCCTAGCTCTACGGAGGATGTGGTCGAAATGATCAAAGACCTGCGGGAGCGCTTCGAGTCCAAGAACAGGCAAGAGGAACGCCAGAAGATGGGCATTCCCCAGCCTTATCCCCTCGAGTGGAACAAGGTAGTTTATCTCCCAAAGTATAAACCACAAACACTCACCCCATACGACGGGAAGGACTCTCCGCGACGGTACCTGACGTACTTCCAGTCACAGACAGGGCATCTTCCGAAGGAGGACGCGCTCCTCACCAGTATCTTTGTCGGGGTCCTGAAAGGAGTGGCATATGACTGGTACTGCAGCCTCCCCGACAATTCCATATCGTCCTTCGACGACCTGACGCGCCTCTTCCTCGACCGCTTCTACGACGGCAGGAAGGACATGACGATGGCGTCTCTCATAGAGATACGTCAGAAGGAGAAGGAAACGGTTCGGGCGTTCATCGAACGCTTCCGACAGGCTTGTTTTAGGCTACCTCCAGGCATGCCAGAACATGCGCTCCTCTCCGCTTGCAGCATGAACATGTTGCCTGCAGTAAAGCTCTGGCTCAACTCTACTCCCCCTCCTGACTGGAGCTCCCTGATCATCGAAGCTGAAGCTGCAGATAAGAAGACGGCCAATGCACGTCTTCTGGGTGTCAGCTTCCCCGCCTTTGACGATAAGGGGAAAAAGTCCACAGCTAACAGCTCCGGACGAGAAGCAAAGGGGAAACAGGCATTGACTGTTAATGCCTCAAAAGGCGCATCTGCGCCTACTCAGAAGCCTCCACTGGCACCAAGACCCAAGGAGGTTTATTCATTCAATGATGATGACACCCTGCAACTTTTCGAGATACTAAAGCAGGGTGACAAGATCAAGCTTCCGGACCCAAAGCGGCCCGATGAAGTTGGGAAAGTGGACAACCCAAGGTACTGTCACTACCATCGGTTTATCGGACACCCGACCAAGGACTGCTATGTCCTCAAGAATTACATCCAGCGCATGATCAATGCGGATGTAATCTCCGTCGACTATGAAGAGAAGACGGTGTCGGCCAATGTGGTTTCGCTTCAGTTCGGCACCTTGCCGCCAACTACCACACAAGATGGCGTCGTCCCCATCCCTAAGGCGACAATGGAGGTGGTAAACTTACCATCTACTCGTGACAATGTGAGTGGACTCACCCCGCTCACCACATCTCGAGGAGAGGTCCTCTGGGTTCACCCCGACCTCGTCTCCGAGGTGACTCAATCGGAGGTATACCCTACCTCCAAATCAAAAGGCAGGAAGATCAAGTCTTGCCGCACAGTCTCTTCTTCAATAGAAGAGGCACTTCCAGTGCAAACACGTGCACAACAGAGCTCCCAATCCGGCGAAGTCGCCGCCGAGGTGGTGCCTCCTAGCACCATTCCTGAAGAGGGTCCATCTAAGCCCTCAGCAGCCAATAAGCAGAAGCAGGTGGAGGCCCGTTTTGACAGACCTCTACGGAAGGAGAATGCTTCGGGGCTGTCCAAGCCTTACAACTTCGACATTCTGGCACAATTAGCCAGTACACCTGCGCGCCTGTCTTTGTTCGAGCTCCTGTGTCTTTCTAAAGATTCCCGAGAAGCTCTCTGCGAAGCTCTGAAGGACGCTGAATCCTTTCTCAGTCAGGTCAAGTAGCATGAAGACCTCCCAACTACTTGTGCGCACTGTCATTGTGCGGATGAAGTTATCCCAAACATAACTTTCATCCAACAAGACATGCTGCTCAAGCATCACCGACATAACCGACCGCTGTATTATACAGGGTACATTGGCTCGGTCAAGGTGAGCCGGATTCAGATCGATCCTGGGTCTTCCCTAAGCATCATCCCGAAGGCGCTGCGATCTAAGCTGGGGATCCCGATGTACCGGCTGGCGTCCTCCAATACAACCATCAGTGGCTTCAATGCTAGTAAGAGCGAGCCATTGGGCAAGATCCGACTGAAGTGTCACATTGGCAGCCTTAAAACTGAGGTGACTTGTTATGTGGTAGATGCCGAGGTCAACTACAACATCCTGCTCGGTCGACCATGGCTGCATGAGTACATGGTGGTGCCCTCCACGCTCCACCAGTGCATGAAGTATGTATCCACCAATGGTGTCATTCGGACGGAGTTTGCAGACATCGATCCTTTCAAAGGGATTGAAGCCTACTTCACCGATTCCGACTTGTACAAGCCCATTGACGAGGAGGAAGCCAACGACGCTGATGATGAGGCAGAGATGGCAATAGAACCGGACATGGAGCCTGAGACGACTCCCGACGCCCCCTTGAAAATCCGACTGAAGGGGAAACCACCCCAGAAGGCGCCTCCAATGAGCATCAAGCTATCAGGGAAAGTGCCGGCTCGCGAAACACCCCTGAAGATACGCCTCAAGGGAAAGCCACCTCAAACATCGGCTCCCCTGGTGGCAAAATTACAAGGGAAGGCACCACTCACCGGAGGCGCAGCCGAGGCGCCTCTCAAGGTGCGTCTCAAGGGCAAGCCGCCGCAGTCATCCAAGGTGTCAGAGAAGGCTCATATAACCCTCTCAGACCCCAAAGCTGTGGTGGACTCTCCTAGTCTGCCCCCAGTTCTTACAGACGAGGAGCTTGGTGATTATATCTCGGCTGACGTAGAGGCACCCTCCTTTGACAATGTAATCCCACGGGATAAGATCTCGTATTTTATCAATAATAGAGTATCTTTTAATTATTCTTGTCTTCCACACTGGAATGCCATGTATACATTAGACAACGCTCTACGGTCGTTGCAAACACAAATAACGACCGTCTACCATAATCGAATAGTCCCGTCTCAAGGAGTCTTCATAGTCCCTTCACGGAGCCGAGACCAAGGCACCATCATCTCGGGCAAAGTCGAGCGCCATCGGGACCTCCCGTCAATCGAGCCCGAACCTGATACCGGCAGAGTACAAGTCTATCGGTACACGAATGCGGCAAAGCACATCATCCAAAAGATGGGCTACGACCTGAAAAGCAACAAAGGCTTAAACTACGGCAAGGGTCGGCATCTTCCTGTCCGGCTTTCGATGCCCAATGGAAAGCCACAGGACTATTATAATCGGACTGGACGAGGGTTAGGCTATGTCACGTCGCCATCAACCCCAGAGAGTTCAGATGCAGAAGACATAGAACATTCCCATTCGTCCGAAGCATCGACTTGGGATTCCGATACCAGTATCGGATCAGTCTTCAGGAAAGTGCTGTCAGCTAACATGACGTCAGCTCAACCTCAAAAAGGTGAAGGCGAAGACCAAGCGCCAGAACCCTTCGAAGAAGAACCCTGGGCCCAACGCCTAGGGGAACAATGGGAATCTCGTTTTGAGCTTCGTGAACCTCCCACCGAAGACGAAGTCGAGCAGATCGACCTCGGGGAGGGGTCTTCTTCCAAACCCATCTTCATCAGTAAAAGCCTGGAAGGAGAAGATCGAGAATCTTTAATCCAACTGGCTAAAGAGTATATCGACGTCTTCGCCTGGAGCTATGAAGACATGCCAGGACTCGATCCACAGATCGCAATGCATAGGTTGAATATCTTACCTGATGCCAAACCTATCAAACAACAGCAGCGACGCTTCCGTCCGGACATCATGAATGCCATCGATCAGGAGGTAGACAAACTCTTGACCAGCGGCTTCATCCGTGAGGAACAACACCCGGATTGGGTAGCCAACGTCGTTCCTGTCACCAAGAAGAACGGAAAGATACGAGTCTGTATCGACTTCAGGGATCTCAACTCTGCTTGCCCGAAGGACGAATTCCCGCTTCCAATCACTGATGTGATGATCGACAACACATGTGGCTTTGAGCACATGTCCTTCATGGACGGGTATTCAGGCTACAATCAAATCAAGATGTTCCCCGATGACGCAAAACATACGTCATTCAGGACTCCAAAGGATGTTTTCTGCTACACAGTAATGCCCTTCGGCTTAAAGAACGTCGGTGCGACATACCAGCGAGCTATGAGCACCATCTTCCGTCAACATCTTCGCAAGACGGTCGAATGCTATGTTGACGACATCGCAGTCAAGAGCCGCCTCAAAGGAGATCACCTACAGGACCTGAAGACGGTCTTCGATCTCATGCGGGCACATCAACTCAAAATGAACCCCGCTAAATCCTTTCTGGGGGTTTCTAGCGGCAAATTCTTGGGCTTTGTCATCACAGCGAAAGGCATTCATGTTGATCCTGAGAAGACCAAAGCCATCCTCAACATGGACCCTCCGAAGAACCTTCGAGAACTTCGGGGCCTACAGGGACGTCTGGCATATATCCGGAGGTTCATAGCAAACCTCTCCGGTAGATGTCAACCCTTTACTCAGCTCATGAAGAAGGGAGTCTCTTACGTCTGGACAGAGGAGTGCCAAAAGGCTTTCGACGACATCAAGGCTTACTTAACAAGCCCACCAGTCCTGGTAGCGCCAGTCGCCGGCAAACCATTCCTCCTCTACGTCCGTGCCATGGATCATTCTCTTGGCGCTCTGCTGGCTCAAAACAGCGATACAGGCTTCGAGCAAGCAATCTACTACCTCAGTCGAACACTCATCGGGGCCGAACACCGGTACAACCCCGTCGAAAAGGAGTGCTTGGCTTTGGTGTTTGCCATCCAGAAGACTCGTCATTATGTCTCGGGTCAGACAATTCATGTCATTTCCCGAGTCAATCCGCTCAGAGTCCTCATGACGAAGCCAGGATCATTGAACTCCCGGCTGGCTACATGGGCGATCTTGCTAACACCGTACAACATGGTGTTTGTGCCATAAAAAGCTGTTAAGGGTCAAGCTCTGGCTGACTTTTTAGCTGCACACCCCATCCCAGAATCCTCAAAACTCTATGAAGATATCCCGGATGAGGTCCAAGAATCCAACGTCACCGAAGGAAGCTCCGTTTGGCGGATGTTCTTCGACGGCGCTTCGAGAACAGGCCCCAAAGGCCAAATCATCGCAGGAGTGGGGGTAGTCTTAGTCTCCCCCGATCAGCTGGTCATCCAGCGTGCGTACTCTCTTTCGAAGCCGGGCTCCAACAACGTTGCCGAGTACAATGCACTCATCATGGGACTCCAGCTCGCACAATAGCTGGGGGTCGACCATCTGGAAGCTTACGGCTACTCAAAACTCGTCGTAAACCAGGTTCGGGGACAATACGAAGTTCGCCATGAAGATTTAATCCCTTATCATGAAGTCGCGTTGAATATCATTTCAACCTTCACCGGGTTCTTCATTGAACATGTCCCCCGTTTACAAAACTTGGAGGCCGATGCTCTGGCCGGCCTCGCAGCCTCATTAGCAGCGCCCTTTGGGACTCAACACTATATCACGGTAACAGGACGAGATCTGATTTGTCCCAGAAACAACCTATGCTTGCGAGTGGCCCACGCCATGCCGACAAACACTGGTGTTAATGTCCGAGACTGGAGGTTCCCGTTCATCGACTTCGCTGTCTACGGAATCCTTCCAGAGGACCCGAAGGAAGCCGTCTCAGTCAGGAGACGCTCTCTTCGATTCTACTACGATACGGCTACCAAAATGCTGTACCGACGCTCCTTCGATGGGCTCCTCCTTCGATGCCTGTCCAACGAAGAAGCAGCCGAAGCTCTTCAAGAAGCTCATGACGGAACTTGTGGAGCTCATCAACCCGGTCCTAAGTTGCAAGATCGACTGCGACGTATGGGCTACTACTGGCCAACCATGGTTGCCGATGCTGTCGAATATGCCAAGAAGTGCCACGCGTGCCAACTTCATGCAGACTTCATACATACACCATCGGAGCCGCTACATCCTACAGTCGCCTCCTGGCCCTTCGAAGCCTGGGGCATGGACATTGTAAGGCCAATCACCCCTCCTTCATCGAGAGGACACCGTTTCATCCTGGCCATCACCGACTACTTCTCCAAATGGGCGAAACCAGTTCCACTAGCAGAAGTAAAAAGCTCCAGGGTGGTCAGCTTTATCAAACACCATGTCATTTACCGTTTCGGAGTACCCCGGCGGATCATCCATGACAATGGTCCTCAGTTTATCAGCCATATTTTCAGCAGGTTCTGTGACAAGAATCGCATTCAGAACGTGGCCTCAACCGCCTACAATCCGGCAGCAAACGGATTGGCTGAGGCATTCAACAAAACTATCGTTAGGCTGCTCAAAAAGGTCGTGTCATCCAACAAACGCGACTGGGACGAAAAGCTTGGCGAATGCCTTTGGGCCTACCGCACAACGGTACGGACCCCAACAGGCAACACTCCATTCTTCCTGGTCTACGGGAGCGAAGCAGTACTGCCTCTCGAGATACAGATACCTTCGCTCCGCGTAGCAATCACAAACAAACTCACAGAAGAGGACAATCAACGTCGTCGTCTGCGGGAACTGGAGGCACTTGACGAAAAGCGTCTCCTAGCTCAACAACGCATCGAGCTCTACCAAGCCCGTATATCACAGGCTTTCAACAAAAAGGTCAAAAAGAGGACTTTCCAAGTTGGCGACCTGGTTTTAGCAGTCAGAAGACCAATGGTGTTGACCCACAAGACACCAGGAAAGTTCGAGCCCAAGTGGGAAGGACCTTTCATCATAGAGACGGTACACTCAAACGGTGCTTACCGCCTCGCCAAACCCAATGGGGACTTGTTCATGATGCCCATCAATGGCAAGTTCCTAAAGAAGTACTATTCTTGACATCCTCCAGACATGTACTTCCTCAAACAACCTCTTTCCACAAACTCATACGCCTCCGGAACCCAGCTGTTCCGTGGCATCTTCCAGTAGAAAGATAACCACGTCCATACTACCTCTGAGTTGTCTCTCTACACCCTACAAAGCAGAATCTTACACTTCGTAAGCCTACGCTACCCTTCATGTTTACCACGTCCATATTACCTCTGAGTAAACATCTTGTACAAACAACCCCTGCGTTATTGTACATTTATCGCAGAACTTCCACGTCCATATAACCTCTGAGTTGTTCAGCGTATCCCCCAAGATCATTCCTACCACGTCCATAATACCTCTGAGTAGGGAGATTCTATCATTTCGAACCCAATGATTGCCATGTCCATATTACCTCTGAGCAAACATGATGGTTCCTTCAAACTTATTATCTGTACCTGAAAACCAAGGTGTGCAAAAGATAATAGGTCCACACAAATCATCAAGTTCATGACAACAAAAGATGAACACATCACAAAAAAGGTTGTAGACTTCTTTATTCTTCTGAAAAAGGAGTACAAGAAACTACATCATCCCCCAGTAAGGGTTGCAAAAGAACACAAAACAAAAAGAGAAAAAGCTATGGTCCCTGAATCTCCCCAGGATGGGCTGAGAGCTCCCTGACTCGAAGCTTTAAGTCGACTGCGCGGGCCTCCACCGTCGCCAGGACTCGTCGCTCTGCTTCTTGGCGCATCAATTCAACGGCCCCAGCGGAAGTATCACTTGCATGCTTCTCATCAAGCTGTCGTCGTTGCTGCGCCAAGGCAAGAGTCCGCTAAGTAAAAGTCGCTTCATCCTTCTTAAATGCTGCATGTTCAGCCCGGACACGCTCGACCTCTAGCTGGAGTCGGGCCCGTTGGTCTTCAAGGCGGCGCATCTGGGTGTCGATATCCGCGATATTAGCTTCCAATGCAGCTCGAGTTTCCACCGTCGTCTTCATGGACTGAGACAACTGCTCTACCGCAGCCTCAGTCTCAGCCACCTCGCGCTCCCAAACGCCCACGGTGGCCTGGTATGAAGACTCGATCTCGGCGATCAGCTTCCCCTTCTCCGCATCTATCAGGACAGAGAGGTCGTTTCGCTGGATGCGTTGAAGTTCCGCGAGCCGCTCATCCAGCTCAATCACCGAAGCCTCCAAAATTTCGGCCATATGGTCGTAGCCTTGGTGAATACAAATCAGCTCGATGCAGGGCATTGACAGAGCTTTTGCCGTCGCAAAACTCCCATTGGCATCCATCACAGCAGATACACCCTTCTGCAATATTTTGTACACCCCCTCGACGAGGAATTTCACATACTCGTCTGCATTCGCCAGGACCTGCGGCATCATCGCGGAAGTTGGAGGAGCTACTACAGTTTGCGGACCGGAAGAAGATCCGCCAACCTCAATCAGCGAGGCTTGAACCTCGGCATCAATGGGCTCTTCATCAACAGGGGCTGGACTTCTAGCCCGAGGAGCCGAAGCAACAGAAGGGGCCGGCACAGGCGTCGAGATGGTCCCCCAGGTAGAAGGAGCGACACAGGGTTCTACACCCTTACCCTTCTCAAGCCCGGAGGAACCTCTGACGTCAACAGCCACCTCTTCTACCCCCAACATCCTATCAACAGTTGGTACCTCCCTTGGCAGAATAGGGAGATTATCACTTGTCTCTTGACCCGTCGCAGCGGGTCTTGACTGGCAGACGGGTCTCATCATCGAGTCCCTCAACAGGGACAGAATCTGTCGCTACCTCCTGAGTGGTAGCCGCCTCAACTTCCACGGTTGAAGCCGGGGTAGGACTCGGCAATGATGCAGCCGACCTCCCCTCATCATGATAAAGAGGGGATTCAACCCTCTCCTCTGTCTCAACTACTTCTGTTGCCTCCGCAACACGCTCTTGCAGCTCTGGAGCAACGTCATCGGAAGACGACGAACTCCATTCTTCTTCACCACCAGGAAATGGCGTGCTTGTTAAACCTTCGGCACTTGAAGCTTCCGTTCTGGCCTTTGCCGTCTCGGAAGCTGCTGCACCCTCAGTTTCCCTCCTGACATAATCTGGGGATACCGGAATCTCCACGTCAACAGCATCCTCCGGATCTTCCTCCATGGGAGACATCATGGTCGGCGGGATAAGCACTTCAGACGAGCCCGCCGTCCCTTCTCGCCTGCTCCCACCTGACTTTGGGGTGCGAGGTTTTCTTTTTAACGGTTCCTACAAGAGAAGATGAAGTCTCGTAACTAGTGGAACCCAAAATCAGATTATGTGGGACGCCTTTACCTCTGTGGACGTTGAATCCGATGACGCCGTCGGTGACGACGCCTTCTTCTGCTTCTTCGGTACAGGAGATTCAATCCCTTCGTCTGCACATCGCTTTGATCGATCGCCCGAAGGTTCTGCTTGAGAGGCGGAAGGGGCACTCCGGTGACCTATCCCTGACGGACGATGCGATCGGGCCTTCACCGGCACATTCCCGGTCATCGCTAACTGGGTGCCTACAATAAGACTGGTCTCCCTGTCATATCCAGAGGGCGCAGCAGCCATAACACAGTAAAATTTGGCGGCTGAGTAAAGAATGGGCGGCCACGGATCTGGGACGGACAACGTAAAACGAGCCCCGGTACATCCGGCATTATAGTAATGCCAAGCTCGTGCACCATCCAACAAACTTCCAATATACCCCAGAGAAATACTGGGGTTATCCAACATCATCTGGGCATAACCAAATTGCCGTACAAAGCGGCTTGGCAAATATGGTTCCAGGTAGCACTAATTCCTGTTCCGGTATACCAGATGAGATGGCCGGATACTCTGCAACCAGCGGAATCCCCATTGAGGCAGAGTGGTGGTACCTTCGCCCAGATCCCTTAGATCTTCGTTGGCCTCAAAGCCCAAGTAGATTGGACCAACTTTGGTAATTTCCCAACCCTGAAGACGGGATAAAACCTTTCTACAAACAGGCACACCAGTATGTGACCAGCTCCTCCGATTGAAACGACGAAGGAGTGCATCTCCAGCCTTATAATCTTCTTCCGAGCCTGGACTCATCATACTGGGATGATGCAAAATCAGCCATCCCATCAAATAGTGAAACGGTAGTTCGGCGCGCGGGAAGTTATTATTTCGGCCTCTGTCATGAATCACATTTCCAGCAAATTCTCTCAAACCTCGCTGCAGGTTACATACCATTGCGGGGAGAAGAGCCAAACGCCGCCCGAAGACCAGCTTCACGGCTGGCAAGATTAAGTTTCGGGTTACCCTCTCTACGGCACCGGATCCGCCCGCGAACACGCAATCCCGGAGCCATATCGTCAGGTAGGACGCCAACACCGCCTTGGGTGACATCCGATAAGCAAGATGCCAGAAGCAGCTGTAGGAGCATGCATCTGACTGCTGGTCCTCATTTCCTCGGGGATTTTTCTCCCCTAACCTGCTCATTTCGGACAGCACTTCGCTACGAGAGAGCGCCGGTGGAGTAGAAAATTGTGAGGGATCCTCCTTGTCTTGTCTAAAGACATAATCTCTCCAAGCGGTCACATGAGGCTGCGTTCCATTCCTATCCCGTCTCTGCATATAGTAATGATGACTCGCCACTTCCTTGAAGACAGCCGTCATCTCCTCGGCCCTGTCCCCCAGGACTTGAAGTTCCTCGTTGGTGGGAAAGTACTCTTCATAGGGTTCCGACCCCCAAGGGAGTTTTGACACCTCGTACATCTCATAAAGTGCGAACCCTAATTCCCCCACCGGAGTAAAAAAGGTCCCGGTATGGACATCAAACATCTCCAGTAGTGCGAGGAACATGTGCCTGTTGAGATCAACACCCGCCTGGGTAGCACGGATCGCGGCGGTCAACCCAATCTCTCGAAGCTCGGTCCGAAACTGTGACAAGATCCAGAGTGTCAGTTTATCCCACTTGGAAACGTAATGGCACCAACCCTCTACCCGAAAATCTCCTTTCGGGTATGAGCGTTCCATCAAAAACATACGATGTGTAAAGGTCGAAGCACTATAAGCAAACGTATCAATGGATACGTCACTGTAGAGGCTCCCGGGACGTAGAGTCCGCCAGGTGAAAGAAGACCCAGACCGTGTGGCGGTCAAAGCATCCCTTTGGTCGAAGGTAGAATCAATTTGGATGACGCCAGTCACCGCTCCCCCCTGAGAAGGGGTAAGATCCCAAGACATCCTCCTCTGGAAAACAAGGCAACAGAAGGATGTCAAAGGCCATTGACGTTCAAGTTGCTTAACAGTCATATGCACCCCATTCGCTGTAAAGAACCAGTCCTCCTTGACCTTCAACACCGTCGCATCAGTAGAAGTGAGACGGTCTCCGAATAGGAACTCAGGCTTCAAGAAGGTCAATTTATCAAATGTGGAAGATTTTAAAACACCACGTTCCATCATCCGTTTGAGCAACCCATACTGTTGCTCACGGATTTGGATCATTCTCTCGGGAGGCTGATCCAGCATAAGAGCCTCTTGAGCGGGGTTTATCACTTCCTCATCATACTCTACTCCCATCTAGTTGAAGACAGCCTCCAAGAACACTTCATTCAAAGGCGGGATCGCTACTGACACTAGCAAAGATCAGAAAAATGTTAGAAGCAACAAGAGAAAGAAGAGCTTCGACGCATTCAGGGTTTAAACCCATGCGCGTCAGCAGCCTCGGCGCATCATCAGGGTCTAAGCCCATGCGCGTCAGCAGCCTCGGCGCATGATCAGGGTTTAAGCCCATGCGCGTCAGCAGCCTCGGCGCATCATCAGGGTCTAAAGCCATGCGCATCGACGAACAAAGACCGCGGTACATCATTAAAGACCCAAGGTCTATGTGCGTTGGTGTACGAAAAAACGAGACTTACCAACCACCTCTGGCCGAACTTCGACAGGCCGTCGGGGAACGTCAACCGTTACAACTTTCGCAGGCTCCTTCGCTTTCTCCTTCCCCTTGCCGGCACCCCCGCGAGGAGTCTTGGGAGCCATTCTCTCAAAGAAGAAAAGGTTAGGGTATGAAGAATAACTCTAAAGAAAGCAAAGGCACAGAGAAGATGAACTCTCTCTCTCTCCAACCCTCACCTATTTATAGGGCATGGTCGTACGCGTGAACCGATGACGTGTAATCTCAGCCGTCGCTTCGGATTCCGTGAGGAGATAACAGCAAATACAACCAAAAGATCATCATTAATCTTTTTGGGTTACCAAGGCGTCATCATCATCAACTGGAAGGAGCATGCGCCCAAACAAGCATGCGCCCAACAATCATGCGCCCTGACCTCCATGCTTCTTATTCAAAGTATTCCAAAACTTATTCAAAAGTTTTGAAAACTTTGAAGGGGGTCTTGTAGAAGCATGGAATTTCACAGCCAGAAAGCCCATGCGCCAGGCACTATATGCGCCAGAACTCAGACAGCAAAATCAAATAAGCCATTCGAAGAAGGACTTTTTATTTATATATATAAAAGTCTATTACATGTCTAGAAAAGGTTGTACAAAGGAGAATTTCTATAAAGAAAGGATCCTAGATCTACAGCCAACAGCCACCATGCGCCTTCCAGATAGGCGCAGCAACCACCATGCGCCTTCCGATAGGCGCAGCAGTCACCATGCGCTGTCAGCCAGGCGCAGCAGATGTCATGCGCCTCCAGCCAGGCGCATCCTACCATCTCTTCAGCAGCTCAGTTATGTGCATCCAGCTCAGTTATGTGCATCCCTTCAGCAGCTCAGTTATGAGCAACTCTTCCAACCAGGCTCACCTGGCCGAGCAGAGCCCAGTTATGTGCCGCTCTTCCAGCCAGGCTCACCTGATAAGTGCTTCGCCAAGCAAAGCATTTAACCCTCTGGCTGGAACCAAGGAAGAGAAGAGCACCGCAAATGCTATGGCCAGGGGAGGCTTCGAAAGAGCCTCCAAAGACTAAGGAAGACCGTGATCGAAATCATGGCACAAGGAGCTTTCAACACAATCAAAGTGGGCGGCACCCACTTTGAAGGAAGAGAGAGCCTAGCACCACCATTCCGATCTACGGCTCTTCCGGAACAATGGAGACGAGGCCCGAACATCCCTATCTTTGGATGCAACAGGCACCTTTCGCCTGCCTCAGAAGCCCTCGACTCCGTCTTTTGGATGTAACAGTCACCTTCAAGTGCATCGAAGACAACACGACGTCTCATCTTTACCCTCGGGAGCACTTCGTCAACAGAATGCACCCACATATCCAAGTTCATGTTGGAAGTACGTGAGGGAATGAGGAGCAAACCTTCTCTCCATGCCACTATTTATAGGTCGGGCAAATCAAACCCACGCGCCAAGTGGATGACTCTCCAAATTCTGTGCAATGAATTTGCATTAAATGGATGAACCGGACGCCTCGAATTCAGCCAAACGGCTATTTATAGCACTCAAGGAGCGAGACAGCCGCATCATTAAAGGACATGTCGGATGCGCCAGGCGCATCACATGGACACGCCCTCCAGCATCAGGCGCATCACACAGACGCGCCCTACAGTACCCGGCGCATCACAAAGGATGCGCCCTCCCTCACATCTCCATGCCGAGTGGAACACCAACCAATGTGCCCACTCAGCTGTCCATCGAACGTCGCAAACATTAAATGCTGAACTGACACCAGAGTTGGCAGCACGCTTCCCAAAGTCTGAACAGTTGACAGCTTTTTTTTCAGAGAACGAAGCGTCGGCAACGTCAGCATCATCCTGACTCTATCCCGACGGCTACTGCCACGTGGCCATCCGCATGCGCCTCTATGGCCATGCATCCAAATCGCCATGCGCCTCTACGGCCATGCGTCCGAACCAGCATGCGCCTCAGACCCTTCACTGATCCCTAAAGACAGAAGAAGAGTCTCCAGTTGAAGCTTTGCATGCACCTCAAAAGCCATGTGCCCCGAACTGATCTCTGATCCCGAAAGACAGAAGGAAGGTCACCTGCATGCGCCTCAAAAGCCATGCGCCCTAAATGGTTTGTAACTCCTAAAGGTTATGAGCCGCAACCTCCTCCTGCGCCCAATCAAGGCGCAGCTCACCAGATCACTACCCCCCCACCAAATCCGAGATCTTCGAGCCATGGGTCGATGACACGTGTCCTTTGACTCAACTCGTCCAAGATTTCAGCAACAGAAAGATCTTCTCCTCTGCTACGTGCCGGCTCACAACAGCAGTATGAAGAGTTCTCCCCCTCAATCAGGGCGCATCATCTACGCGCCTCCATCAGCAACCTCCACGTGGCGTCCCCACACACCGGCGCATCCTACATGCGCGCATGAGCAGCCAGCCTACAAAACTATAAATAGAGGGATCTTCTCCTTCACACACACACACAGAATCCATAACGAACATACAAGGAATCATCAGAGAGGCAGATACAGACACTCAACGTCTTCCTCCTCTCAGCAAGCTCCAGCACCCAGAGCAATCCACGCCTTCAAAGAACCGATAACCATCGTCAGCCGGTCAACGGAGTCAACGCATTACCACTCGCTCCATTGGCACTAAGGACCCAGCTTAAACAAAAGTGTACTCCTAGGACTACATCTAAGTCCTACATTGTAACACTGTTCTGTTTGTATTAAAGTTTTCAATCAAACAATTTTAATGGCAAACAATATCCAGTTGCGCCAACACATCCACTTGCGCAAGACATCAGGTTGCGCTAACCCACTTGCGCAAGGCATCAGTTTGCGCTGACAGACTTGCGTAAATCGATAGATTGCGCTGAACATTTGCCAGCGCTTTCCAACCGATTGCGCAAGAATATAGTTTTCATAAAAATAAAAACTATTGTGTGTGTGCAACCAAAACCCTAAACAGGGCGACGCAATACCATCAAATCTCTAAAAAGAGAGGTATGAAGGTTCGAAAATGTCAAGAACCCTAAAATAGGTTTTGATCGAATTCTTCATCTACCTTGCAGCGCTGGTGGCCAACTTCATGACGAGAAATTCAGGGCGCAACCCGAGTCGAAGACTCAGCGGGGGCTTTGCCCTTCTCGGTGGCTGAACGTTTGGGGGCCATTGAAGTCTACGGCGAGAGGAAGGAGAAGTAGTCGGAGTTGGCACAGAAGCTTTTCTCTCTTGAACAGTCGGAAACAAGTAAAGAATAAAAGAAAGAAGAATGGAAACTATTTATAGTTTTTCAAAAGTAACAGTCACCTCAGATTGCGCCGAGAAATTAGGAGCTGATTCCTCCAAACGCGCAGTCAAGGCATCACTTGTGCAACTTGATTTTAAATTCGAAATTCAAAGTATTTCGAAACTTTGAATATTTTTAAATTTCGAAAACTTTGAAGGGGGACTTGTAGGTCCAAAAAATCAAGTTGCACCCATCAAAAAAAGCAATGAAAATCAAATTGCGCACCCTTCAAATGAACTACGCAGGAGACAGATTGTGCAACAACTCAACTGCGCACCCATCCGAGCGCGCTTGCTGACGTGGCAACGTCATCATTACCTGACACAAAATCAGATCTTCTGACAACTGACAGCCTGAAGAACGAGGAAACTGTTCGTTTCTTGTGCCACGCCGCCATGACAGCTGTCTAGCGCGGTCCAGCTGCCAAAAGCCAGCGCAGTCTGACAGCTCAACCTCAGCGCAATCCGAGTCTTAGCGCAACCTATTGGAAGCACAATCTGATGCTAGCGCAGTTCAAGTGGCGCAATCCATCAAGATAACTGACATTTTGTACGTGGCATACATGCCATCAATTGCTCATCACGTGGTAACCGTCTGTACACGATCATGCGCATTTCAATCTAACAATGCCACGTGTTTAATACAGTTGAGCCACGATCGAGTAACTGCCAGCGCAGTTTGATGTCTGCGCAGTCCAATGTCTGCGCAATCCAGCCTGCGCAATCCAGAATAACTAAAAATTAGTTATTTCCAGAACTCTATAAATAGAGTTTCAAGTCCTTCATAATAAAGATCAGATTATTATTCAAGATCATCAGAGAAATCAGGAGTTCTTGCCCAAGTGCTGCTGCATTCTTCAGAGGCTACTGCCTTCAACTTCAGAGGCTATCGTCTTCAAAGTTCACATCGTCCAAGGGATAAAGCGATCGTCTTCATATCGGATTCCTATAGTTGTACTTTCCCAGAATTCAATTGTAATCTTCTTACAAAGTTTGTGAAATAAAGAATACTTTTGTTTTTACAAACAATGTGACACGTCGTGCTCGTGTCCAGACACTCGCCAGGGGTAGGGGTACGTGTCAAACATCCTGCCCCGTGCCAACGTGTCCCCGTGTCGTGTCAAAACATGCGTATCAGTGACCAATTTTATGCGTGCACAGCGCGGGCGTGCGGCCAGTGCGAGTGAGATTTCTCACTGATCACTCAACGAAACCCGGCCAAATTTTGTGAGCGTCATGTCAGACACTAGGCGCACGTGTCCACAAAATTTCGTGACCTGAGTCGCCGTGTCGTGTCCGCAATGGCACCCGAGCAGCAGGGCAGCGCACCGGGGCCTCGTGCACGCGTGTGTCTAAATTTGGACACGAACGTGTCCAGAAATGTGCTCAGTAGGACACGAAATAAATAAACACATATAAAACAATATTTTCATTCAAATAGTTTTCAAAAACAACATAAAAATTTCCTTTGAGGCATTTCAACAAACACATGAATACATAGACCGATACGTGTCCAATACGGACACCAAACGGACACGAAATCCACCAAAATTTTGGGGACAGCTAGGGGACTCCTAAACCTAGCCTAATATGCAAAGAAATCAAAATAATAATACAATTTAAAGGGTTTTACCTATAGGTGCAAATTGCATGAAAAAGCTCCAAATTAGGGGTGTTCCTCTTGATGGCCAAATTCTCCAAATGAACCCAAAACTGAGATTTACCTCAAAAATAATAAATACACAGAAATTAGAACCTAATGCAAAAGACTAGGATTAGAAAGGAATTAAAATGGATTTATGGGGATTTTTGGAAGGGAGAAATACCTTTCTTTTCCTAGGTGTTGAAATGAAATAAAGAAAGAGGCAAGCCCTAATGAATAAGTGTTTATATAGGGTGGAGATCCCTATGGCTGGTCATAAGCTCAATAATTAGGGTTAGGGTTTACTAAAATGGCCCATGGACTTAAGTCATGATCAATCAATCATTAAGCCATAAGTCATTTCATGAAACCACTAGCCATGACTTAAATTCACTTAAACTAATCCTCCTAATCCAAAATTAGTTTCTAATGACTAAAAGTAGGTTAACCTAAGTTAGACTAGGGTCACCATGGCTAGGGTTAGCTTCTAGGCTAGTCCACTAGGTCTCAACAAGTCAAGGTCAAAATAGAATTCACCAATTCAATAAATCATCAAATAATTCAATTAAGTCAAAATGACCAAATTACCCCTAGGCTAAAAATGATAATTAAAACATCCTAATGACATGGTTAGGCTCTAAGTCATGCAGTCTCTAGGGTTTCACTGGCAGCACATCAAAAACACAAGTCATGACTTAAACCAGTTTTTAAATAGTTTAAAAATTAATAAAAATCACCAAAAATCATAATGTGAAATAAATATCAATAAATAATAATTATAATTACAAAATTTCAAAATTACCCTCATCTGGAAAACTGGGTGTTACAGGTTCGGTTTTCGGTCGGTTCGATTTCATGGGCCAATGTGCATGGCCTTCAAGTTTTTAGCAAAATTGGCCTATTTAAATAACAAAATTTTAAAAAATATATGACATTATTGTATTTATGAATTGTTATATTACATAGAGTGAAAGATATTAGTATATATAGATTGAGGGTAGATAGAGAGAGTGCTCAAAGAAGCACCGACATAGAATAGGAGAAGAGAGTGCGTTCAGTTAAGGGTTAATAAACATTAGTATATGTATTATTGTGGGTAGTTTGATAAATTACTAAATCTAAATCGGTTTTCGGTTCTGTTCGGTTTTTCGGATGAAGAATCGAAAACTGAACCGTTAATTCAAATTTTCAAACCGTAAACCGAACCGATAACCGAAAAACCGAACCGTTTGTCATATTTCGGTTCGGTTCGGTTCGGTTTTCGGTTTTCAACCGTTATATGCTCACCCCTACTTGGGACTTCTGTGCGACGACCCCGTCGCAGCCGCTGTAATCGGTCGTTATGGAATCTGCCTTGCACGAGCGCAATGTAGGCTCGTGCGACATCATTCCTTAGCGAGGACGATCGCTCCTACGGGAGCGGGGCGTGACACCGCGACAGGGAGGGGTCCGCGCGGGCTGCTGGTGAGCGGCGGAGGGCCGTGCGGGCGCTGGCGCCGGGCGGGGCTGCTGGGGACGCCGGGCGGGGGTTGCAGGCGATGGTCGGGCGGCAGCGGTCCGACGGGGCACGACGAAAAAGGGAGAGATCAGTCCGGTTCCGAAGAGGAGGACGAGTCGGACGCGGGGGTGCCTCCGGATTTGGATTTGGTGGAGTGGTTTGGAAGATGGAGGGATTTTGGTGTGGGAGAGAGAGTGAAGGTTCTGTTCTGTGAGGATGGTTTCTGAGGGATGTATGTAGTTGAAGAGAGAAATAAGGGTACGTGGGCGCAGGGTCCGGATCTGAGAGAGAGTGAGAACCGGGTGAGTGGAGGAATGGGTAAGTTGGGTTAAATGGGTTGGGTTTGAGTCTAGATGTCATAGGCTTAATTTATTGGGCTTGGGGTTTTGGGCTTAAACAAAACAATAAATAAAAAATAAATAAAAGACAAGCATGGGCTTCACATGTAACTTGTGAAAGCTTATAAATCAATGCATTATAAAAGCAATGATTAATATGAATTTCCAGAACATGCATAATTTCCAGAACGACACAAATACTATAACATCTGAAACATTTCATTCATAATTTCCAGTTCCAAATATCATACCATCTTAATTACATATATCTATTTCTTTTTCAGCATTTGCTTAACATATCATCATCTTAACTACATTTCAAAAATAATTTCCTTTTCAGCTTTTGCTTCACCAACATATCCTTATTTTAATTACATTTCAAATTTCTTTCCAAATATATACATCTTCTTTCCTTTTTAGCTCACCAGGCCTCAAAAAAAAAAATTTTGCATTCACCAACACAAAATTTCCCTTCAAAAGTACCCTCAAAACGGTCGAAAGGAGCAACTTGAGAATCCTCGATTCTACAACCAACAAATAAATAAAGGTACAAATAAGATACTTCAAACTTGAAATCAGATGAATCTTATACCTGACCAAACTGTATTGGCTGAAGCCAAAAATTTCCAATGATCCTACCAAAAGAAACCAAAGTGAGCTCATATATATGTTCAGGTACCATCTGCATATGCACATATCATACAGCAGTAGTTATATGCTAACCATAGAACACCCATATTAAATACAATATTTTATTAACCTCCAAAGCTTTCATGAAAGTATCAATTACTGAGAATTCCACAAATTAATAAATAAGATAACTAAAACCAAACCAACAGTCTGAAAAAATTGAAGAATCAGTTATATGCTAACCATAGAACATCCAATTTAAAGTAAAACACAATAACACCGTAATACTTTGTACACAACCAGCCAACAACAGCCGGTTCAAAAACCATAGGTAATTGAATTCTGATTTAACAGTAGAGTAAATGTCAGCGATAAAGCATCACATGGATTTTAACAAAGACTCATCTTAGTGAAAACGTAAAAAGATGCAAGTATTAGACCATACGAACATGGTCCTGCTTATTCGCTGAGGTTCCTTCAGCAAGTCTCTGCAGCAAACATAAGAAATTTCTTGTGAAATAAAGACTAGATGATTGCAACTAAAATAGTACGAACAAAATCTGGCAAATATGTAAAGTTCCACATTTGTACACATGGAGTACAAACTTGTCTTCTCGGTTCAAAGTGGGGGATCATATGGATGCACAGGATAAAAAATGAAAATGCCACCCTCGCCTGCAAAAATTAAAAGACGATCAAAGCACATTCAAAATCTGTAGAATATAAAGTTCCACATAAACAATTAATCCAAGTCACGATGAAATAAAGTAAATGAGCCAAGAAGGTGAAACAAAGCTATTCTCACCCTGCAGAAGCCAACTTTTGCGCTCATTCTTGCGAAATATAGTTTGCTTTGAGAAGTATCAGCTAGTGGACCGGCGTGAAGAATTAAAACAAAAAACCTTCCATTCCCACCAACAGAGGGAATTAAACCATCATACCTATCCATGTCAAACTGAGAACTTTTGAAATTTGTGATATACATATTATTTATAGCATGAATGAAAATAAGGATGGATAATAATACACCAATCAACACGATAAAGATCCTGAATAATAATCGAAGTGAATACCCTCTTACTTGTCAAGGGTGGAACCTAGTGGAAGTGATAGCCTCTTTGAGAGTTCAACATAGCTGCCTCTAGTGTAAAAAGATCCTACGACACCAAAGAAGTATAAAACAAAAGCAACGTAATGGGTTTGTTTTAGGTCCTCAAGGCCTGCATAACTGTACGCACACATGACAAACGTTTTATCTAGGATATATGGAAGTCTAGATCAAAGAAGTTAGAAAGATGGGGTGGACTTTATTAATGAGCACTTCTCTTAAGAAAACATAGGAAGCATTTAGTTATAAAGATGATCAAAAAATTATCTGGCAACTTAAAATTTTACGAACTTCTTGGCATTCAACAAGCAAAAAGTAAGTGTGGCATTTAAATTAGTATCTCAAAGCATTTATAATATAAACCATACTTCACACGTAATCTTTCTTGGGGCAAGGACAACAAGCAATAGGTAGTAAATTAGTATCTCAAAGCAGTCTTTTATATGTGAGTTGAAAATGAAGTAAATGTGGCACTTAAAATATAGGCTAATGAGGAAAGCAGAATAATTAGGATGCCAATACATCAATGTCTGATGTCTTCGAATGAGGCAACATGTATATTTCATGCACCAATACATCTAATTATCTATAACTATGCAGAGGAAAGCTGAAAAATAAGAAGAAACTGTACAAATCCAATTTTTTCACTCATACATCAGTTTCTTTCTTGGAAGCAAAGGCTTGGGCTTGAGAAGAGCTAAAGTAGAATGAAAAAAGGTTGTATCCTTAAACTTTCTAAACTTGCTTGGTCTTCCTAACTTTAGAACACTTGTAAGGTCTTTCACCAAAATATCATATAATACTGTGATATCTAATTTGATTCAGTATTGCCGTTATTTGCACACACTATGTATAGCCATGGGGCTAACACACCTAAATAGTTGGAGGTCTTACATAGAAAAGAAAAAGTACAGTCAAGCTAATCAAATTACGTAGAAAAAGAGCAGTCCTAGTACATATTGGTGTAGTGTGTCGTGTTTGCAAATAAAACCAAAGTGTAGACTTACAGAGCAAATCACTAAATCCGAAATGCTTCCCACTTATTCAGCTACCATTGGTGAAGTAAGAAAATGTCAATTTTCATGTTTGCTTCAATATATATCTTTATGTTAGCATTAAGGTTTTGGCTTTGTCCAAGTTATGACCATAATTTGGATTCTATTTAAGATAATCACTTTTGATATGAAAAATGGTATCAAAGCAACATTCAGCTTACTCCTACAAAGGGTAAGTTATCTTACAATTTCAAATCACTCCTATAAGGTATTTGTAGTTGAAACTATTTGTAGAAGCATCTAAAAATAACACTATACGAGCATGGATTGAGGCAAAAAAAATGCCAAAGACCTCTTTGACTACTCGAGCAAGTTAGCAAGTTAGTTTATGAGTACAAATATAATACCAACTAGAAATCAATATATTTGACGCTTGAATCCTTTGAATTCAATCATGTTGAAAAATAAACTACACGAATGTTTCAAAAGAAATACCATCATTATTAGACTAGCTAGGCAGTTCAAAAAAAATACATTTTTTCTGTCATTGTGACATAAACAATAACTGCAAAGGCCATTATCTTCCATTATCCGAGTCCATACATGTCATATTCTACAAAATGGATCAAGTTTAGAACTGGTAGTAGGTAATAAATCTAAGTTCCCATTCAAAGCATTAGTAACTTTTAGAAGTTACTCTCTAAAACTCTTTAAAACATAAAAACTTCTCCATTATGGTATGTAATTATTATCTCTCTCCTAGATGAACCCAAACAAAATTTTCAATAGTGATGATACTACAAGAATTTGATACCTTTAGGCTCTGATCTATAATGTGGATATGACAATACAAAAAAAATAGCTACTAAAATTTTGGTTAGGATCACCATTACATAGTGCAAATAAGATTGTCCTTTCCAAACCAAGGACACTTGAAAAGTAATGAAATGTACTTGTATAAAAATAAAATAAGTAGGCAACGGGCCTTGTTGGGATTATAAACAAGTAAATGGAACGCATATAATTAAAGGAGTCGATAATGAGAAGTACATACCATTAGAATGTTTCTTTGCTCATCAGATAGCATGCACTGAAGACCACAGGTGGAGGCAGTTTTTTTTGTGCATAATATAGTAATCGACAAAATTCCTTGGCCATGACATTGAACACATGGGCACTAAAAAGAAATTCAAGATGGTAATATAAGGATCAGAGGAACCTTAAGAAAAGAAACAACAAAAGCAAAGCCTTTATCTCAAATGTTTGGGGTCGGCAACTTTAAAAAAGAAAAGAAAAGTAAAATCATAACTGAAAAGCAGAAGATCCAAAAGAGGTGAAAGTCGGATCTCATATGTCTGCCATTAAGTTTACTTCGCCAAGATCATGGCATTTGAGAAAGATAATAACTCATCCAACTATGCACCCTTCATAAAGTGTTACCAGATGCTTGTTCAAGTGTTGGTGAAAAGGGGGTCCTATTGGGTAATGTAAGAAAAGGGTGTATTCTGAAACTAACAAAATTGAACATGCATAATAGAAACTTTAAAGCAATAAACAAGTTAAAAAGCTATTCCAGGCTCTAACTTACAATTAGATTTTACAAGACGAGCCTAAAGATGCATCCGACCAAGGAAGTCTGAAAGCCTGAGACATCAAATATGAAACACTGCATCAGTAAAAGAGTTTCACTCCTAAAACCTTGTATGGGATTAAAAAAAACGTGAGAACAAGGACAACCTAATATCCTTTTCTATCACCGTATTTCCATCTTCAGCATCAAGGTGCCGCAATACCACTTCTTCCAAACTTCCATCTCTGTAAGCATGCTGAAATAACAAATAATGCACAAAAATCAAATGTCATATTTTAATTTCAAGGCAAGCCACTAAAGTACAGACACTTAGACAACTGTGACTCTGTATCATGCCGTATCGTACATGTGTGGACAATAAAAAAATTGGTTCTATCATCGTCATGTGTTTGTATTAATGTTGTGTCATGTCCATATTAATGTTGTGTCATGTCCATATTAATGTCGTGTCGTATCCATGTCCATGCAACATAGGAAATTCACCATTTTCATCTGAGGTAAATCTTTTCACCTGGATGAGAATGAAGCCCAAGAAATGTTATCATTAGGAAACTTCGTTTTCATTATTAATCGAGCACAACAAAAGACAAATATCATCAGTCAATTGAAACAAATGCCTATATCAAAAGAGTAAACACCGTCAACTTCTTACTCATAAGCATGCAAAATTTAACAAAAAATGAGCAGTGTTGACAACCCTTGCCCAATACTATGAATGAACAAGGATAATGGTAAATGGAAAGTAAGCCTCCCACTTAGATTGGTCATAAGAACTTTAACCTTGTCCAACTTTCTATCCTATGCATATCCACATAAATTATAATAGTAACAGCAAAATGAGATGACTGGTTTATAGGGAACTAGAAAAATGAGGTCACTAATTGCAGGGAACCCATCGCAGATGTCAAATGAACTTGGGCCTCAAATTTGCAGAGGGAAGACCAAATTTTAAGATCAATATACAGTTAGCATATGCAACCATTACATTAGAGCCTAAAAGAAGTGAAAGAAGTGAAACATGTTAAAGAGCATGCTTTATTATAAAATAAGAACATTTTCCAACATACCCTTCTGAAAATTCCTTTCCTCCAAAGCCACTAGCTTGTTTATATCGCAATTGAACCGTTCGATCTGCCATACAGATTCATCAAACCATAACAAGGTGAGAAATATCTGCACTAATTTTTATTACCACAATAAAGTATTCATATGTTCTTCCACAAATCTAACTTGATGTTCTTACCCTAGAAAAATATTTACATCTGGGAGGCAATATTTCAGCTTACCGAAGTTTGTGAGAAAGATGATAAAAGACCTATTCCAGCCATCACAACATTAACACAAAAAGGTTCCTTTTTTTTTACATAACCACAATAATTAAACAAGATCAGCAGCAATATATAAAATAAAGAGTAAATTTCTAGGAAGCACAAATATTCCAAGATTAGCGCCATATAGTATAGTGCCCGTTTTGGATAAGTATCAAACATGTAATATTACTCTAAATGTTTGTGTTGTTCTCTATGTATCATTCTCTGAGGTTGTGTCAAGTGCAGGAAAGGAAAATAAAATGAAACTATGTAAATTTGATCCCATTTCGACACTAAACAGTTTTAAATTCCCTCCGCCGACGATCACCGCTGGAGAACTGACACCGTGGCCAAAGCCCTAACCCTAATTATCGAGGAGGAGCGATGAAGGAGGATTGGGAAGTTGTTAATGGAGGAGGAAATGGCGGAGAACCCTAATTGAATAATGGATCGAAGAAGAACGAATCAGTACCTAGTTATCGAGTGTCGAATGCAGCCCAACAGAATCCCTAATCATTCTCCTTGTCCACTCCCTCCCCTTTTTTCTCCTCCTTAAAAACCCCAAAAAAGTTAGGGTTAGGGTTTTCGCTGCCGCCGCTGCTGCCCTGTGGAGGGCAAGGAGGACTTCATGGGGTGGCTCGACGTGCAGCCGCCGCGCTCAGTGTTGTACGTCTCGGTGGGGAACGTGGCGGTGTTGGGCCGCGAGGAGATTGCAGAGATGGCGCACGGGATGGCGGGCTGCGGGCGGCTGTTTCTGTGTGTGGTCCGGGAGGACTGCCAGCGGCTACTGCCGGAAGGGTTCACGGCGGGGGGCGGCGACGGGGGGAGGGTGCCGGTGGTGGCGTACCCGTAGTTCGTGGAGAGGGCGGAGGGGATCAGGAGGAGGTGCACGGAGCTAAAGGAGACGGCGGCGAGGGCGGTAGCGGAGGGAGGCTCGTCGGACCGAAATGTTCAAGCTTTCGTCGATTAGATTAGTAGGAAGGAAAGAGGAGAGGAGGAGATGAGAAGAAAAATGGGAGAAAGAGAGAGAGAGAGAGAGAGAGAGAGAGAGGGAATTGAGGGTTTTGATCGGGTTTGAGTGGACATTCCAGCGGGCATTCTAAATTTTTTGTCACTTTTTATAATGTTTGCGTAAAACAATGTTACATATGTGTGAACAATATATAACGTTTAACGCTATAAATCGTTATAATATGCCAAAATTTCTTCAGAACCGTCATGTTATGTGTTGTTACTGAAATTCTGTAACATTTATATACGAACCGTTGTATTAGCTGCTTTTCAAACGTTATAACAGAATATTTTTCTTGTAGTGTGAGACCAGGCATGACATATTATGTTTTCTTTTGTTTCTTGGTTTCCAGTGAGCGTTTTTTGTAATTGAAGATTTGATGGACATGAATTCTACATCGGGTTGCGCCAGATCTCAAATATCTATTATGTTTTAAAATATTATATTTTGATGAATTTTTAAATATTTTTTCCAAAATTTACAAATCAGTGACAGATTGGAGGCGCCTGGGCAACACATAAGTCCGTCGCTGAGTGAAGCATCAAAAATAAAAATTCGGTGAGAAACTATAGTCGTCGGCAAGACTGTCGAAAGGGTGTCCTTGTACAGTCGGCTTTCATGATAGAAGAGGAGTCGCCAAGAGGTCGCGCTTCTCTCATTGTTTTGGCGGTGTTGTATAGACGCCAACTGTACAACGACACCCTTGCGACGCTCTTTTGTCCGCCGATGCCTTGGTGGACATTCGGATGGACGGTGACTCAATGATATCATTTAATGACGAAAGCATGACGGATTTGTGTGTTACCAGTGTCTAGCATTTTTGTAGAGCAATGATTGAATTATGAGTAGGTTGGAAACATAAGTGTCATGCCCCAGAACCAGAATACTGGCAAGTAGGGACGGATTAGACGAGCTACGTATTCCAAAGTACTCTTACTAATCCCGAAATAATGTATAAGTTGTATAGACATGGGGGTTACTACTACAATCCAATAATCAATCCTAGGTCAAGCAATCTTAGGTATCTCAATCACAGGCAAATGTGCAGAGTACAAGAAGTATGATCATCAAACATAAAATAGTAAAACGTCCCAAACTATATATACATGGATGACCATGAAGCTAGTAATACAAAGTGAAGAACTAGCAAGAGTAATAGTCATGCATGATAAACTCTAGCGATAGTCTAGAATACGCAAATCATGTTTAGGCCCTAGGCTAAATGTCAAGATCCAAAATACGAGCTAAACATGTGCTCGGAGGCTAAACGCCACAAAAGAATAATATACATAACTAGTGGGAGAATGATATAGAAAAACCCACTAAGGTACTCTGGTGCTCCGGGTAGTCATCGTCGAGTAGATGGTACGGAAGATCCTCTGGTCTCCTCTATCAGATCTGGCCAAACAAAACCAGTGGGGTCAGACCCTCAATAGCAAGTACCACAAATGAAGTCAAATTATGAACTAAAACCAGCAATAACTAATATAGCAATGGATAGAGACATAAATAAGTAAATATGGATCGAGACTCGTGCACTACCAATGCACTTATCCCGAGAATAGAAAAGACAATAAGCAAATAACATGGAGTACAAAGTAAATAATATGTGGCCTAAAGTAAACTGTGGACATGTGAATTAAACGGAAGCATGTGAACATGTGAAATAAACTGAACAATATAAGAGAAATGGTACATGTAAGCATGTGAGATAACTGAGATATGTGAGCATGTTAGATAACTGGGACATGTGAGTATGTAAGATAAATAGGACATGTGAGTATGTAAGAACTATATAGAATGACAAATGATAAGATAACTTAGGAACTATTTTGGAACCCAAGTTACAATCCATAAACCAAATAAGGACCGGGGTTGTAACCCTTCTCCTGAACAGAACTTAGTCTCTAATCATTTATCGACAAAAGTAAAGCATAAACAATGATGTACTGAAATAAACAAATCCGGACACTGCGTAGACAAAACTAGACTAGACCGGACTCCATACAACGATCACGGCCAAGCAATGAGTACGACTTTATACATTAGCTAACTAGGGTTATCACAATCCTAATTACTAACAAGATGCAGTTGAGATATTTTCCGCAGTCACAAGCCCTGTAGACTATCCAGGTTATCCAGGCGAGGTAACAAGAGTTATCAAGAATTATTAGGTGACTTAGAGTGCAACACATGACAGTATGCTGGAAATGCGCTCTACTCGACGGCAGGCTACAAGTCCACTGTGTGGCCGGGATAACGGGATCGTCTGTAACTGAAAAATCTCTCTATATGAACTACTTGATCAATCTAGTCGTTTAACCTAGTCAGATTCATTATGAATTCCTGACCGTGGTAACCAGGAATCCATGTCATAGACATGATGCAAGACGAGACATGTAGCTTGTACAATCATAATTAGAAAAATCAACCACGGTGTCCAGACAAGAGTTACACTTAACAAGTCAGGATTGGCTGTCGCAACAGCAATCAAGATTTCACATGTCATATCGGGTTTACTTGTCCTGACAAGTGTACTTGTCAGGAGTGTGCCTCGACAGGCCACTGTAGAGAAAATAGAGAGTGCGCCATGACAGGCCACTATCATGTACGTAAGAAAAGACATCTACAAGAGTGCACCACGATGGATTACTATCTAGTAAGCAAAGAAGGCATGTAACATGGGTGCGCCACGACAGACCACTATCTAGTAAGGAAGGAAAAGACATGTAATATGGGTGTGCCACGACGGGCCACTATCAAGATTACCAAGATGAGATCATGTTGTCATGTTCAAGTTAAGTTCAATATTAACAAGTTATCAAGTCGGGTCGTCGCAAGTTAGGCCAAGTACATAAAATATGCCAAGAAGATCAAAAATTATAATTAAAATTATTAGTCGCATATGAACTCCAATTAAGGTAAAACAAGAAGATTCTTGAAGCCAAGACAAAGATCTACAACTTTCATATTTTGAGTTTTCCAAGATTCTAGCTACAAAACAGCTTAAACATGCAAAAATAGCCATTCACGCGTACACGCGGACAAAACTGCCCACGACGCGCGGGGCGCGAGAGCACGACGCGCAGACGCACGACAAAAGAATTGCGCGGGCGCATGGCCGCGAAACGTGCAGCACGTGGATGCACGACGTGCGGAGTGCGAGAGCACGGCACGTAGGCATACGACACTCAAATCGCGCAGGTGCGCGAGACTCAAATCGTGCAGGTGTGCGGCAAACAAATCGCGCAGCGCACAGAGGCACGGTATACGTGTAATGGCCCGCTCCGCACGGTGCATTATGCTGAGTCGTTGACTCGAAGAGTTGCGTTGACCCGATAATGTATCGATGCAAAACGATACGAGAGTTAAGTTGTCCCAAGCAATGCATCAAACTAAGTTGATGCGAAGAGTTGCCTTGCCCCGAAAGAATGCATCGAGTTGAATCGATGCGAAGCGTCGCGTTGTCCCGAAGGATGAGTGCGTTGAATCGGCTCGAAGATTCTAAGAAATCGAATCTGTCACGCCCCAGAACCAGAATACTGGAGAGCGGGGGCAGACACAGCCAGCTACGTATATTGAAATGGAAACCACCTCGATATACGGTCACGGCTGTCTAGAAATATGAGGGTTTTCTACAAGCCAACAGTCTCTTAAGGTCCAGCCTATTGTCTCAATCTCAAGCAAGTAATATAATTACAAGATGTTTGACCACCATACAATAAAAGGCGTCCCAAATATTACATATCAGCTGATCATGAAGCTAGTCGTACAAAATGCGAGGACTAGCAAGAGTTTAAGTCATACATGATCAACCCTAGGATTTGTTAATCATGTTTACAGCCCGTAGGCCGACAGTAAGTAAAAGTGCATCGAGCTAACAGGTGCTCGTCGGCTAAACGCCTCAAAAGAATAGTTTTTACAATAGAGTGAGCGAAACAAAATAGAAAACTCACTCGTAGCCCGGGTTCCTTCTAGTCGCCACCATTGGACTGGAAGCTTGGTAGATCCTCGGGAGCTGCTCCGAAATCTGGCCACACAAAACCAGCTGGGTCAACCCCAGAAAGAGCAAGTGCCACAAGGGGGCCACGAAATAAGAACAAAAGCCAGCAATTATCACAAGAAAATCTAATATTAAAACTAGAATTATGAAAACATGTCAGGATGATATACGACGAGATAACCATGGAACTATTTCGATAGCCAGGTTACAACCCGTAAACCAAACAAGGACCGGGATTGTAACCCTTCATCTGAACAGAGCTTGGTTTCCCACCATTTATCGGCAAGATAATAATGTAAGTAATCAAGACAGGAAGCAATCTTGTACGGGATCAAGACATAGCTAGACTGGTTATACCTCATTCAATCAATCACGGCCAAGCAAATACTACGGCTTACTACTTTAACTAACTAGGGTTATCACAGGCCTAATTACTAACAAGATGCAGTAAGATTGTTCCACAGCCACAAGCCCTGCAGACCATCCAGGCTACCCAGGACGAAAGATTAGGGTTGAATTCAGGTGGGTACATCGTCCAGGAGACACATGTACCCTTAGGTGACTTAGAGGGTGCAACACGCGATGGTGTGCTGGAAATGTGCCCTACTCGACGGCAGGCTACAGATCCCAAGAGCGCCCAGGTAACGGGATTGCCTGTAGCTGTGTCAATCTCTTCATGACTACTGTGTTATTCTAGTTATTAACCTTAATCCATTTTAGTAGGAACTCCTGACCGTGGTACTCAGGAGTCCCATCCTAGACATGATGTAAGACAGGACAAGTGGATTTAACAAGCAAGCAAGAAAGAACCACCCACGGTGTCAAGGCCGGTCAAGTTAAGTTATCAAGATAAATCATGTCAGGGTACTTGTCGGAAGTGTGCCACGACGGGCCACTATCATGTCAGGTTGGTCATGTCAGGAGTGCACCACTACGGGTCACTGTCGTGTTGTGCTAGTTCCTTGTCATACCGTGCCATGTACAATAGTCATTCCAAATATATTAAGTAAAATCAAGTTTATGACAAAAGGCGTAAGGATATAAAATGGGCGTAAAATATCTAATAAAATATCAATATATAGGGCTATAGAAGAGCCAAGCTTAAAGAAATAAGACCAAAACTCCAAGAGCCAATGGGTTAAGCAAGGGGTCAGGGGAGCAGCGTACGAAAAGTCACGCACGCTGAGAGAGCAGCGTAGGTGAAGGTCACGCACGCTCAAGGGAGCAGCTGCGTGAAAAGTCACGCACGCTCAAGGGAGCAGCTGCGTGAAAAGTCACGCACGCTATAGGGAGCAGCTGCGTGAAAAGTCACGCACGCTCAAGGGAGCAGCTGCGTGAAAAGTTACGCACGCTACAGGGAGCAGCTGCGTGAAAAGTCACGCACGCTCAAGGGAGCTGCGTACGCGTAAAAACACGTACGCAGGGTCAGGGTCTTCTTCTCCATGGCTGAGAAGAAGCTCCAATGGCTCCAAAACTTCAAAACCTCATAACTTGGCCATCCGAACTCCAAATCCAGATTTCCAAAGTTCTAACTAGGGTGGAATTGAACTCTCTTCCACAAGGCAACATCAAAACCCATAAAAATCCAACTTAAGTAGATCAAAACATGCAAAAATCCGAAAATAGAAATAACTTAGATCTATAACAATAGAGGCTCCAAATCACAAAAACCCAAGTTCTAATGTTTATCACCATGTCCTAATCTATCAAATGGACAAGGAAAAGAAGGCTCTCATGAAGTGGCAAGGTGCACTTGCCTAGGGTTAGGAGAGTTGTGGAGGAAGGAGAAGAAGAAGAAGAAGAAGGAAATTAATGGTGGAAGTTATGAGAAGAGAGAGTGGTAGGTGGTGTTATAAAGTGGGGGAGTTGTGGTGGATTGAGGGTGTAGCATAGGGCTAGGGTGTTCCAACACATAAAACCGAACCAAACCGAGCCATCCCCAATAAAACCGAGCCATGGCAAAACCAAAATAAGAGAAATACCGAAATTCCACAAGTTGAGAAAAATAAAAATACATGCCAAAATCCAGATACGAGTATAAATACAAAATACGGGAAATACGGGAAATGAGGGTGACAACTCTACCCACCTTAAAAGAATTCCGTCCTCGGAATTTAATCAAGGAGCTAGAGATTGCCACGACAAGCTACACTAAGCACAGGCAAGTTACACTAAGCAGTACAATCATACAATCATAAAATGCAAGCAAGGAAGGGAAAACGTAAGGCATAAGAAGGACATTATACCTCACGAGTCAAACAGGTAGGGATATCGCGATCGGATGTCGTCCTCACGCTCCCACGTTGACTCGCCCAGAGAGTGATGACCCCAAGCAACATGGACTAATTTAATAGTCTTGTTCTTGAGTATCTTTTCCTTCCGGTCCAAAATAGACACGGGCCTCTCCTCATACGAAAGGTTGGTACCAACAACCAATTCCGAATGGTCTAGGATGTGGCTCGGGTCCGAAATATACCGTCGTAATTGGGACACATGGAATACATCATGTACCTCACTTAGCGACGACGGAAGAGCGAGACGATAGGATACATCTCCTACTCGCTCTAGAATATCGAACGGCCCTATATACCTAGGACTAAGCTTTTCCCGCATGCCAAAGCGAATGACGCCGCGGTTAGGCGAGATCCTAAGGAATACATGGTCACCGACAGTAAATTCTAAGGGACGCCGATGAGCATCGGCCCAATGGCGCTGGCGGTCCTGGGCAACTCGGAGGTGATCTCTGACCTTCCTGACCACTTCAACCGTCTGGGAAATCAACTCGGGTCCGAGCATCTGCCTCTCTCCGACATCGTCCCATGCTAGCGGGGCTCTGCACTTCCTGCCATAAAGAGCCTCGAAGGGTGCCATCTGGATACTGGCCTGATAACTGTTGTTGTACGAGAATTCCACCAGGTGCAGATGATTCTCCCATGAACCACCGAAGTCAAGGGTACAGGATCTCAACATATCTTCAAGGGTCTGGATTGTGCGCTCTGATTGACCATCCGTCTGCGGGTGATAACCTGAGCTGAACTGAAGACGAGTCCCCAAACTCTTCTGCAAGCTGCGCCAAAAGTGTGATGTGAATCTCGAATCCCTGTCCGAGGTGATACTGTCTGGCACACCGTGAAGCCTGACGATCTGCCTGAGGTACATCTCTGCTAACTGTGCCGTCGACTGCCCAACTCTGAATGGAAAAAAGTATGCCACCTTGGTAAGCCTGTCCACAATTACCCAAATAGCATCTCTGCCGGTCGGAGACCTGGGTAATCCGGTCACGAAATCCATGGTTATATGCTCCCATTTCCATTCTGGGATCGGTAAGGGTTGAAGAAGTCCAGCAGGCCTCTGATGTTCAGCTTTAACCTATTGGCAAACCAAACACCGAAAGACAAACCGGGCTATCTCCCTCTTCATGCCATTCCACCAGAAGTGCTGACGAATATCGCGGTACATCTTCGTACCACCCGGATGAATAGAATATTGTGAACTGTGGGCTTCTGCCATAACTTTCTGTCTGATATCTCTACTAGGTACACAAAGACGAGTGCCGTGCCGAAGGGTACCGTCTTCATGGATACATAACTCTGGCCTTCTTCTTGCTTCACACTCTGCTCTGAGTCGCTGAAGCTTGGAATCTGCTGACTGTGCCATCCGGATCCTCTCAACTATGCTGGACTGAACCTGTAGACTGGCCATCAATGCCATACTGGTAGGAAGAACCACTTCAATTCCCATCTTCTGAAGATCTGCCAATAATTCTGGTTGCGCCGTCAAGAAATAAACTCCGGCTCTCCTGCTCAATGCATCTGCTACAACGTTAGCCTTCCCGGGATGATACTGCAAATCTATATCATAGTCCACTAGTAGCTCGAGCCACCTTCTCTGCCGCATATTAAGGTCCTTCTGGCTGAAAACATACTTCAGGCTCTTATGATCAGTAAAGATCTCCACTCTATCTCCGTACAAGTAGTGTCTCCACAACTTCAAAGTAAACACTACCGCCGCCAATTCCAAGTCGTGGGTCGGGTAATTCTTCTCATGATCACGTAGTTGACGTGACGCATAAGATATTACCTTCCCCTGCTGCATCAAGACACACCCCAATCCTCTGCCTGAAGCGTCGCAATAAACTGTGAATTCTCCGGTCCTATCTGGAAGGGTGAGAATGGGAGCCGTTATCAAACCTCGCTTCAACTTCTCAAATGATTCCTGACACTCTGCTGTCCAAACAAACGGTACATCCTTGCGGGTCAACTGGGTCATCGGTGCTGAAATCCTTGCGAAATCTGAAACGAACCGCCGGTAGTAGCCGGCCAATCCAAGGAAGCTGCGAACCTCTGTCACTGAGCTGGGTACCGGCCATGACTCGATAGTCACAATCTTCTGGGGATCCACTTCCACTCCTCTGGTAATGATGTGACCCAAGTATGAAATGCGATCGAGCCAGAACTCGCATTTACTTAACTTGGCGTACAACTGATGCTCCCGAAGCGTCTGTAGGACGACTCTGAGATGCTGCTCATGCTCTGCTTC
The DNA here is from genome assembly GCA_029216955.1 of Iris pallida. Taxonomy (NCBI): domain Eukaryota; kingdom Viridiplantae; phylum Streptophyta; class Magnoliopsida; order Asparagales; family Iridaceae; genus Iris; species Iris pallida. The sequence continues at coordinate 7,125,735 of JANAVB010024996.1, forward strand.
ACTCTTACTGTAGACTAGGATATCATCTAGGAACACGATCACAAATTGGTCCAAGTAAGGCATAAAAATGTGATTCATGAGGTCCATGAATACGGCCGGTGCATTGGTCGCTCCAAAGGGCATAACAAGGAACTCCCAATGTCCATATCTCGATCTGAATGCTGTCTTCGGGATGTCCTGCTCTCTGACTCTGATCTGGTGGTATCCTGACCGTAAGTCGATCTTCGAAAACACTGAAGCCCCTCTGAGCTGATCAAACAAGTCATCTATCCTCGAAAGAGGGTATCTGTTCTTGATTGTCACCGAATTCAAGGTACGATAATCAACACATAGCCTAGACGTACCATCCTTCTTTTTTACAAGAAGCATCGGGGCTCCCCAAGGCGATCCACTTGCACGGATGAATCCATTGGTCCTCAGTTCCTCAATCATCTTGTATAAAATTTCCAACTCTGAAGGCGCCATCCTGTAGACTCGCTCTGATACTGGTGCTGTCCCGGGAATCAAGTCTATAGTGAACTCAATCTCCCGCTCCGGCGGCATCCCTGGAAGCTCTTCTGGAAAGACATCTGGAAACTCTTCAACTATCCGGGGTAACTGTACTGCTGCTACGGCCATCCGCAATGCTGGGGAAGATGGCTCCACTGTGCCTCTGGAAAACGAAAACTCTGGCTCGCCGGGGATACTAAAGACAACTCTGCCAATATGGCAGTCTATCCTAGCATACTGGTTCCTCAACCAATCCATGCCTAGGACTACATCATAGTCTGCCATAGGAAACTCTATGAATCTAGCGGGGAACTCCCTACCGCTAACTACGATCCGACACGAGGAAAACACTCGATCTACTCCCACAAGACCATTACCAGTAAGTATATTGAGCCTCACTGATAATGACTCGGGCTCCAATCCTATTCGTGTCGCGAATCGTGCAGACATGAATGAATGCGATGCACCAGAATCAAACAATACCGAAGCTGGAAAGGAGTTGACGAGAATAGTACCTGCCACAACCTCACCTGGTGCAACTTCTTCTTCCATAGCCATCATCATGGCCTGACCTTGTCCTCTGGCTGCTGGTCCCCTTTGCTGGAAACCTCTCTGCCTATTCTGGATCTGAGCTTGGGCTTGTGCATACTGCTGGAGGTGTTGTTGCTGGAATGCCTGAGACTGAGACGGCAAGGGCCTCGAAGACTGATACTGCTGCTGCTGAACTGGTGCTGGGGCCGGTCCTCTCACCGATGAGCTAGAAGGGTTGGATGCAGATGAACCACCCCTATTCGGGCAAGCCCCAACCCTATGATCGGCTGCTCCACAAGCCAGGCACAATCCCTGCGCCCTGCGACAGTCTGCCACCACATGGCCTGGCTTCCCGCAATGAGAACATCCCATCGCGGAAGTCTGCTTCTGCTTCTGCTGCTGCGGGTACGTCGGGGTCGAATGCTGAACCGACGTTACTGAGGCCGCCCGCCTCGGAGTTCCAATGGTCAATCCCCTAGCTGCCGGGGCTGGAGCTGATGATTGGTGCATCTGACTGTGGGACCGCTTCCTACTTCCGGTCCTATCCACGATCCTCTGGGAGGTGTACTCATGCCTCCTAGCTGCTCTCAAGACTGCATCGAACGTTCGGTGCTCGAACTGCTCAACCGCCAACAAGATCTCCAAATGCAGCCCCTGCTGAAATCACTGGGCCCTATCGAGCTCGGTTGCCACCAAGGTGGGGGCAAACCTACTCAGCCTAGAAAACTCGGTCGTATAACCATCGACCGTCCTGTCTCCTTACTTCAAGTTAGTAAATCTGGTCTGCAGGTCGTACCGAGCAACAGCATCGAAATACTTCGTCTGGAATCTCTCTCTAAATACTGCCCAAGTAATGGGTACCACTAATCCCATGGCTTGCGCTGCCCACCAACTGCGAGCCAAGTCTAACAACTGCAGGCGTACCACCGCCACCTTCTCATTCTCGGGTGTCCTAGCTGCTTCCAGAATCACCTCGGTATCCTGAAGCCATGTATCCGCGACAATCGCATCCTCGCTGCCGTCGAAGAAAGGAGGGTTCAATCGCTTGAAGCTGTTGGCCGCCTGGTTCCCTGGATGTCCGCCTCGGGTCAAAGCATCTTGAACTGTCTGGTGCAGGGCGTCGCTTCGACGATCCTGGGAAGCTATCAAGGTTCTGATGAGGCCTACTAAGGTACCATCATCGGGCTCTGCGGGCTGGACGGGCCAAACTGGTGACTCTCTTCCAGTGGGCACAACTCTGGAGGCGACTCCGGAATGCTGGGCTTGATCCCCAGGTTGCTGCTGGTCCACGGGAGGTACTCTTCCTTGCTGATCGGCAGGGTCAGGTACAGTGCCGCTGAAGAAGATAACACAGGGAAACAATAAGGAAGGACCAGGACAGATCAACGATACAAGCATGTAATCAGGGCAAAAATTTCAGGGATTTGAAAATACGGGCGGAGATCAAGGGCGAATACTGATTGAGACATCTATTCGGTAAACCCTCACATTTCTTGATTGACAAGACCTGCATGGGTCACCACTTAAACCATGTCACGCCCCAGAACCAGAATACTGGAGAGCGGGGGCAGACACAGCCAGCTACGTATATTGAAATGGAAACCACCTCGATATACGGTCACGGCTGTCTAGAAATATGAGGGTTTTCTACAAGCCAACAGTCTCTTAAGGTCCAGCCTATTGTCTCAATCTCAAGCAAGTAATATAATTACAAGATGTTTGACCACCAAATATACAATAAAAGGCATCCCAAATATTACATATCAGCTGATCATGAAGCTAGTCGTACAAAATGTGAGGACTAGCAAGAGTTTAAGTCATACATGATCAACCCTAGGATTTGTTAATCATGTTTACAGCCCGTAGGCCGACAGTAAGTAAAAGTGCATCGAGCTAACAGGTGCTCGTCGGCTAAACGCCTCAAAAGAATAGTTTTTACAATAGAGTGAGCGAAACAAAATAGAAAACCCACTCGTAGCCCGGGTTCCTTCTAGTCGCCACCATTGGGCTGGAAGCTTGGTAGATCCTCGGGAGCTGCTCCGAAATCTGGCCAAACAAAACCAGCTGGGTCAACCCCAGAAAGAGCAAGTGCCACAAGGGGGCCACGAAATAAGAACAAAAGCCAGCAATTATCACAAGAAAATGTAATATTAAAACTAGAATTACGAAAACATGTCAGGATGATATACGACGAGATAACCATGGAACTATTCCGATAGCCAGGTTACAACCCGTAAACCAAACAAGGACCGGGGTTGTAACCCTTCATCTGAACAGAGCTTGGTTTCCCACCATTTATCGGCAAGATAATAATGTAAGTAATCAAGACATGAAGCAATCTTGTACGGGATCAAGACATAGCTAGACTGGTTATACCTCATTCAATCAATCACGGCCAAGCAAATACTACGGCTTACTACTTTAACTAACTAGGGTTATCACAGGCCTAATTACTAACAAGATGCAGTGAGATTGTTCCACAGCCACAAGCCCTGCAGACCATCCAGGCTACCCAGGACGAAAGATTAGGGTTGAATTCAGGTGGGTACATCGTCCAGGAGACACATGTACCCTTAGGTGACTTAGAGGGTGCAACACGCGATGGTGTGCTGGAAATGTGCCCTACTCGACGGCAGGCTACAGATCCCAAGAGCGCCCAGGTAACGGGATTGCCTGTAGCTGTGTCAATCTCTTCATGACTACTGTGTTATTCTAGTTATTAACCTTAATCCATTTTAGTAGGAACTCCTGACCGTGGTACTCAGGAGTCCCATCCTAGACATGATGTAAGACAGGACAAGTGGATTTAACAAGCAAGCAAGAAAGAACCACCCACGGTGTCAAGGCCGGTCAAGTTAAGTTATCAAGATAAATCATGTCAGGGTACTTGTCGGAAGTGTGCCACGACGGGCCACTATCATGTCAGGTTGGTCATGTCAGGAGTGCACCACTACGGGTCACTGTCGTGTTGTGCTAGTTCCTTGTCATACCGTGCCATGTACAATAGTCATTCCAAATATATTAAGTAAAATCAAGTTTATGACAAAAGGCGTAAGGATATAAAATGGGCGTAAAATATCTAATAAAATATCAATATATAGGGCTATAGAAGAGCCAAGCTTAAAGAAATAAGACCAAAACTCCAAGAGCCAATGGGTTAAGCAAGGGGTCAGGGGAGCAGCGTACGAAAAGTCACGCACGCTGAGAGAGCAGCGTAGGAGAAAGTCACGCATGCTACAGGGAGCAGCTGCGTGAAAAGTCACGCACGCTCAAGGGAGCAGCTGCGTGAAAAGTCACGCACGCTCAAGGGAGCAGCTGCGTGAAAAGTCACGCACGCTACAGGGAGCAGCTGCGTGAAAAGTCACGCACGCTACAGGGAGCAGCTGCGTGAAAAGTCACGCACGCTCAAGGAAGCAGCTGCATGAAAAGTCACGCACGCTACAGGGAGCAGCTGCGTGAAAAGTCACGCACGCTGAAGGGAGCAGCTGCGTGAAAAGTCACGCACGCTCAAGGGAGCAGCTGCGTGAAAAGTCACGCACGCTACAGGGAGCAGCTGCGTAAAAAGTCACGCACGCTCAAGGGAGCTGCGTACGCATAAAAACACGCACGCAGGGTCAGGGTCTTCTTCTTCATGGCTGAGAAGAAGCTCCAATGGCTCCAAAACTTCAAAACCTTATAACTTGGCCATCCGAACTCCAAATCCAGATTTCCAAAGTTCTAACCAGGGTGGAATTGAACTCTCTTCCACAAGGAAACATCAAAATCCATAAAAATCCAACTTAAGTAGATCAAAACATGCAAAAATCTGAAAATAGAAATAACTTAGATCTATAACAATGGAGGCTCCAAATCACAAAAACCTAAGTTCTAATGTTTATCACCATGTCCTAATTTATCAAATGGACAAGGAAAAGAGGGCTCTCATGAAGTGGCAAGGTGCACTTGCCTAGGGTTAGGAGAGTTGTGGAGGAAGGAGAAGAAGAAGAAGAAGGAAATTAATGGTAGAAGTTATGAGGAGAGAGAGTGGTAGGTGGTGTTATAAAGTGGGGGAGTTGTGGTGGGTTGAGGGTGTAGCATAGGGCTAGGGTGTTCCAACACATAAAACCGAACCAAACCGAGCCATCCCCAATAAAACCGAGCCATGCCAAAACCAAAATAAGAGAAATACCGAAATTTCACAAGTTGAGAAAAATAAAAATACATGCCAAAATCTAGATACGAGTATAAATACGAAATACGGGAAATACGGGAAAAGAGGGTGACAGAATCGACCAAGGCGTAAGTCCAAATCGATGCAAGTATTGATTTTTAGTTGGTTACGTGTGCAGGTTATACTTTGACGGGAAAATATTAGAGGTCGATCTTTTGCAATATTTAGTAAGGGGTCCACGAAATCAAATCGTCGCCTTGCGACGGGCTAAGACTTGGGCATGCTAAGGCAAATTGGGCGTATAACTCAACGAAGCACGAAGTGCTCGAATGGCTAAGTCAGGAGAGTGGCCGTGCAACAAAGTTAGAAAATCGAGCCGCATCGGCTCGACGAAACGACGAAGGCATATCGACTCAAGGTGGAAGGATTAACTTCTTTTTACTCCTTCATTCGATAAGTCAAATATATCACTGTTTGCTAAAAGTTAACCTATCGACGCCACGGGCGTGGTCCGATAGGAGATAAATCATAGTGTGAGTCAAACACAAAGTTAGAACAATTGAAATGAAACGTACATCAATATGCACGAGTCGCTATGGGATATTAGATATCGCTAAGGCGAGCGCCTCGGTGCGCAAGCCGCAAAAACATGGGATAACTGTAATCGGCAAGTGCCTTAGTGCACGAACCATACCGTGCCTTTGCTGCACGAGTTAGACGGCTAGAACATTGGAAGACAATAGGCGAGCGCCCTAGCGCGCAAGCCCCGAACATTGAATGCTAAGTTATAGAACAGGGAAATACGGTCGAAACGTGCCTACGTACACGGGATAATAAAAGATGGCTTCGTTGCAAGAGAATACAGTTGTGGCATGAATGTGGCAGAACTGTCGGATATGACATGGTGCCTCGAAAGGTGTTCGAGACCTTCGGGTCGTTCGGTTGACGAGCATTGAGTTGAGGCACGATGCCATTGAATTATTAAAACGAAGTATGAAACGTGAGAACATAGAAAGTTAACGGAAGAAATACAAGATGATAAAGTCTGAGTCTTGGACTCAAGGCTATGCTTGGCTGTTTGAATGATAGTGCGTTACATGGTCGAATGGAATAGACTTGAGATAATTGCGATAATATCTTCCGTGCACGGAACGTTCCCTCCGAACGGGCGCACCGGGGCACCGGGACCGTTCGGCCTAGGAGGGATGATAATCTTTGATAGGCGCACATCTGCGAAGTCCGATTAGCACTCGGTCGTAAATGTGAGAAGCCGCAAATGATGGTAGGCACGCGGTAAGTTTCGGTTGTTGGGATAGCAACCCAACCCGTGAAACGCCGGGCTACCCAAACACGAGAGAGAAAAGAAGGAGAGAAAAGAAAGTAAGGAAAAATAAAAGAGAAACTCCTTTAGTCCATTCCGGCGCGGATACGCCCACGACCTTCATATAGTTAAGGAACGATGGATTGAAAGTGTAGGCGCGTATGCGTCCCGCATAGAGATCCTGCTTAGAGATGCACATATAACATGACAGGGAAGGAATGCGGCGTATTCACCTTGCGTCGGTGCAAGGGCGAGTGCGTCGACTTGGTAAGTCGCACCACGAATCAAACACGAGATTGTTTGTTTGCTTGCCTATTCAATTCGATAACATGCTGCTATGATAACATGCTTTTCGCTTTCGAAGATGCCATGAAATTGACCCTAAGGAGAACATAGCAAGATCATAAGCTAAGTTGCATGATTCAACATAAATATTAAAATGTCTGTTTGGAAAGATGATCTTTGCTTCAGTACATGCGAGGACGAACGTACTGATCCCCCACCAACTTCATGCAGGGTACAGATAATGGATTGTTCGCGGCGAAGCGTTGCTTGAACGTGTTAAGGCTTGGAATGCCGAAGCGCATTGAAGCGTGCTATCGCATTGACGCTCGGACTACGCAGATGGATTGATGCGGCCGAGATATAGAAGGCATGATGTATGGAACGGTGAAATCCTTTGTGGGCAAGAGAGAACCTGAGTGTTGTAGCCAATCTGGCATATATTGTTAGGCTATCGAAAGCCTTTGTAATCTCAGTTTCGGATATCAATAAAGAGAATTGTTTCGTATACTCTGTTTTCCATTCGTTGTTATATCGAATCAAAAGATAACCATTTGAGAACTTGTCATCTTGTCTTGTACGAGCGCAACTCCAGGCTCGTGCGGCATCACGCCCCCTGCGAGGACGATGATTCGGGTGATTCCGGGTCGGGGTGTGACAAATTGGTATCAGAGCTCTAGGCTCAATTTCCTCAGGATGCTCGCTTCATTACAATTCTAAAAGTTGCCCACCACCACTTGATATCACTCTTGACTCTACTCGATGCCGCACTGGATGTTCCACACAATAAGTCTAATACAAATCGTGTAATTTTGTCGCATGTGTTTTGGAAATTACATGATGTTTGCTAAGAAAGTCGCGAAGGGTATATTGCATTGAATACAACGAGCCGTAAAAATGTTAGTTGCTGCAAGTACAACAAATTGTGAAATACGATTTGAGATATTGTCGTAATATAACATGTTGGAAGAGAAATAAAATGATGCACGAAGTGCAACGAGTTAATGTGAATATGCGTTAAAAAGAAAGTGAGAAGTGATAAGCCAATACCGAATGTGTTAAAACGGATTGTGCTTTGACTTGGAAAGTTGAGAGTAATTCGTTGTACGAGGTGCGGTAAATGTCGGAAATGATCGTTGCACGATGTGCAACGCGTATTGAAAGTAAAAATTATTGCACGTGGTGCAATGCATATCAAATTAATCGTTGCACGAAGTGCAAAGGAAATTGGAAATGAATCTTGTACAAAGTGAAATAAAAGTGTCGGAAATAAATCGTAGCACGGGGTACAACGCATATCAAATAAATTGTTGCATGAGATGCAACGTAAGAAAAGAATTGAAATCGTAAATCGATAGAACGAATCGTTCGGTTGCACACCAAACTTATGTTGGCAAACAAGAACATTGACCGAGTTACGTCGGATTTGATAGAATCAAATTTACGGTTGTGATCAAGCACGATCACTGCGAAAATCGTGAGTCGGAAGAGATCGTTGGTTTACACTAAGTATAGCGCGAGGGAAATGGCTTGAATTTCGAGTGGTATATGCCATACCACGTAGGCGATGAATGACTCGATTTCGAGTGATATATGGTATATCACGTGTGCGATGAATTGCGTCGATGCGTTGTGAGAATTGCGGAAGAATTGTCCGCAACGGGCGGGAGAGTACCGAAACTCGATTGAAAATTTGTATGGCGATATATTGTTGCAAGTGTTCTTCGAAAATCGGTTGAGACGATAAGGCAAGACTTGTATCGATGAACGATACGTCGGACGAAAGTTATAAGTTGGTCGGACGACCGAGACTAGCGAAACGATTATGCCTTGACGCAATAATCGGATCGACGGGAAAGGGATGCTCGAGCTTACAAATGAGTCGCACGACTTGCGATCTCGGTAGAAATATTGGGCGAGACGAATCGAATCGCACGACTTGCGATTTCGATAGGAATGTTAGGCGATGCGAATTGTATTCGAATCGCACGAATTGCGACTTCGGTGAAGAGTTGGTTGACGTGAGTAATCGTGCCTAAGAAATAGTTGGTTACGCTACGGTGACACTCATTTGAGTACGACTGGAAAATACGCAAAACTTAGAGGGCGTGATCGTATAACTCGAGGGTTCGATGTTGGATAATCGGTAACTCAGTTATGCGATCAAAGTATAGCGGGATGCGGCGAATCAGAGAACGAGTGGATGCATATGAAAATGTTTGTTGCGAACTTGGATGTATGCGATGCGAGTTAAGTTGACGTTGAAACGGATTCGAAGTCGACCCTCTTGCTATCGAAATTGATATGAACTATCAAGATCGATATACAAGAAAATGTAAGCACGATGTGAGAATACAAATGGAGTGCGCCTTGTGCTATCAAAATTTTTGTAAGTAAGGATACGAGAATGAACGAACTTGGTTGAACGTAAATTTTGTGATTGATCAAAGACGAGACTATAAGTCATCGACGATTGCTCGATGCGTATAGCATCTCGGGTGTCGACCCGCAAATAAGATAGACTCGAACTCGATGTGAGTAGATGTTTCGTAAATTGCGGAATCATCGACGGTAGTGCTTGACTTGACTCGGAGGATAGTTGCGCATCAGTTGCGCCGATAGAAACGGTTTTGTCCGAAATTGGGTAGTCGCATAGAATTGTCGGAACGTGATTTGGCTCCGAAATAAGATATAGCATGGTTCGTAGTAAACTGTCCTTCGGTGATGATCCACAATTATCGAGCGTAGCTTCGGGACAGCTGATCCTAGAAGACTTGACCGCCAAATCGAATTGAATGCTGCAGACCGTAAGATGACCCATGCGATATCGCATATGAGATTACATCGATAAAAAATACAATGTGGTGCATGTTGACGATAAGTCTAGGCGATCGAGAATTGTTGGAACAACTTTCGATTGAGAATGGTATAGTTAGATTTGAGTATTCGTCGAATGAATATTTGAATGGTCATGTTGGTCGACGAACAAACTAGAAAATTCACCAACGAACTTGGTGATTCGAATAGGCGTTTGCGAGAATCGTGCTATACACGAGAGGGAACGATAAAGAAATGACTTACGAGTTATACCGTTAGATTCGGATTCACCTCGCAATTGAGCTTGCGTGAATCGAACCTATATTCGATGTTGCGAGACGGGTAAGTTGGGAATTTGGCTAGTAGATTCCTACTCGTTAGGAATCGAATGTAAGGCATATCGTAAAGACCCTCGTGTCAAGGCGATCGTTGTCTTGAGCACCGTCGCCTTGATGTAAACTATTGAGTCGGATAGATTGTGGCCTTTGTGCAATGTCAATTTAAACTTGTGTCGGAAGGATTTGAGCACGGTGCCTAGGTAAGTAACCTAGCAGACGTAGTCCTGAATGTTGATGCTTTTGCAAGTCAACAAAAAGAATCATGTCGAGATAGGATACGAAGTGAAACATCAGAAATCGTTGGATAGTGACGCCGAACGCAAGGCGTTGCGGAGACTCGTTGTGATCGGATGCACGACGGTTTGACGCGACGCGTAAGAATTGATAGTCTCGATAAAACATACAAAGTAAGAAATGCAATTTTTGAATCGTATCGTGTACCTTGACTTTTGTTGGCGAATCGCGTATGTATCAATATGCATGTGCGCTAGAATTACGAGAACAAGTAATAGAGCCAAGTCCGATCAAGAATACGAGATGGCAAGTAATAGAGAATGAAAAGTTACGTATTTGCATTGTTCCGATATCTTGCAACTGAGCTTGGTCAAAATACATATATTGGTGGGACGCCTAAAATATGTGTATAATTCTAAACTAAGTTGTACGATCCAAACGATAGTGAGACGAGATTGTGGAACGATCTAATGAAACCCTTGGAAATTTAGTATTGGTTTCGGTTCGGGACGAACCTTGTTTTGAGTGGTATATTCTGTAATGCCCCACTCCGCACGGTGTATTATGCTGAGTCGTTGACTCGAAGAGTTGCTGTGAGCACCGTAAATTTTGGGTTGATTTTTTTTATTTTATTTTAATTTACTGATTGGGGGTAATTTTGAAATTTTGTGTTTATAATTATTTTAATAATGATATTTAATTCATGATATGATTTTTGATAATTTTAAATCATTTTAACATTATTTAAATCAATGACTTGTGGTTTTGACGTTTTGCTAGTGAAACCCTAGAGACTGTTTGACCTAGAGCCTAACCATGTGATTATGATATTTTAATGTCATTTTTGGCCTAAGGATATTTTTGCATTTGACCTCTTTGAATTATTTTGATATTATTTTATTATTTATGATATTGTTTTGGGGTTATTTGAGTCGGGTTCGAATTTTAACTCAATCCGACTTGAAACGGGGACCCGGGGGTAGTTTGACTCTAGTGGGACCCACACACTAGTTAGGCATGGCCCACATGATATTAATTTTAGTCCACATGATAGAAATATTTTAGTTAGAGGTTAGACTAATTATTATGGATAAGGTTAGTGTGATTAGAGACTTTAGAATGACTAATTTAGCCCCAACCAATTAGCCCTTTCCTAATACTCATAGAATAGGTTAGTAGGGGCTTTTGGACTTTTCCTAATAGGACAAAACCACCTTTATGGCCAGCCACAATAAGGATAGGGTTGAGCCTCCCATTTGTCATTATCCATCTATTTTTCTCTCTCTTGTTCTTCCCCAAATTCCTAGAGAACAATCCCTAGCAATTTCTCCACCAAATCCTTCCATTTCTCCACCAAATCCTTCCATTTCACCACCAAATCTTCTTCTTTCCTTCTCCATTCTAGTCAAGGAGGAAGCTACCCAAGTTTGGGAGGATTCAGAGCTCGTTCGTGTCCTTTTGGAATCTCTACGTGTCGGTGTCGCTCCGGAAAGGTTTTTCTTCGATTCGATCTACCGGGAGGTATAAATCCCTTCTCCTTTTCATTTTCTCATGCATATAGGTCTATTTTGAACCCATAGGAATGACCCCCATGGTTGTATCTCCATTTGTGTCTATTTTGTGTCCATTTGGAGGTCATAGGAGTGTCCTTTGTTTTGTGGATGTGTTCATGTTACATATATAGATTTATATATATATATATTGTAATGAGAGTGTATCTATATTTATATATGTAACAAATGGTTCATGATGATTATATAATCAAGTTTGTGAGTGTGGTTCCTCATATTATTATTGCTATTATTGTTGTGGATAATTAGGATATATATTGTGTATTCTTTTGGCTCAAACTATCTAAATCCGTCATGATTTTTATCCACGTTTTTAATTTCAGCCCTAACTTCGAAATGTCATAACTTCTAGCTCAAAGCTCGGTTTAATCTCCCGTTTTTTTTAAAAGAAGCATATTGAAGTTAGCTTTCCAAAAATATGTATTAGTAGGCCTAATTCTTTCTGTAACTTTTTGGAGAATTATTTGAGTGTCAGCTGTACAAAAAATAAACGCGTTCTCGGTGTTTTTGCGATTTCGGGAGTTTTCGGAAACGAAAACGCGATCCGTTTAAAGTTTCGGAAAGCTAACACATAGATCTATAACATACTTTAATCATAGAGTTTAATTCATGCTGAGATGGTACAGTATTCATTATTAGTAGGATTTACTATTCGGCATATACATTTTGTGCACCCTTGTGTGTAATATAATATTCTATTTGATTTTAACCCATGTTAATGTATATATATTATGTAACTAAATAGAGAATGCAAGCATGAGTAAATGTTTAAATAAATGATGTATGAGGTGTAAGTATCCTATCTAATGTAAGCATGTATAAGTATGGCTTGTAATGAATATGTAGGTTCCATAGTATGTAATGTATGGTGCATATAGTAGTGCAAGAGAATAAATGAATGATGAATGAATGCAAGCATGAATGTAATGTAATAATAGATGTAATGTATGCAATATACAAGTTAATGAGATGTAATGTTCTATGTTAACACAAATCATATATTACCTCATGTACCCCCTTACACTATGTTGACACTATCACACTTGACACATTATTCACTTACACTTTGACACTCTTTGATATGTATACACTATGTATGCCCATTTAACCCTCACTTGCCCCTTTGCCATGTTCACATACACACACATAGCCTCTTAAATAAGTATTTATGAATATAGTTAACTTAGCTATGTATGTATATTATATATATGTTAGCATATTGTGTTGTAATATATAAGTTTATATAACCATTTAAAATGCCATGATTATAGACCTAATGTTGAATACTAATATATGCATATTTATATATGTGTAGACATATATAGCTTAAAGTAATAGATTACCTAGTGTATATCCAATGTGAATTCTTGTCTATTTGAGTATTGAATAATTGCATGCTATATAGAGTTGGATGTATGTTGGCTTGTATAGCCTTGTATTGATGTGTGCTTGCTAGGATAGTCTTGGTTAGGCCTAGTAAGACTTACTGGGTTAGGACATGACATAGTTTGACCTAGTTTGACTAGTGCAGTTGACCAGAGTTGACCAAGGGTTGACTTTGGCCTAGCTTGACCTAGATTCATGTAGAATGCATTGTAGTGCTTTATATTACCCTTCTGGACATGTTGTGACTTGTGCTGTTCTAATTAGGAGCCAGACACCTCTCCTCGGACAGTATATTTACTTTGGACATTCAGACATCAGGCGAGTACATTCTCTGACCGTTTCATACTTGTATGGATTTACATTCTTGCTCTAGATTACTGTACTTGATGCTGATACGACTGTTATCACGGATTGGTACTATATGGATCTTCTTTTGAGATGTTATCTCCTTGTATTCACTAAATACATATTGTGACGTGCGTTTCACTTCCATATTGTATTTATTGAATACCCATATCCTTGTATACTCATTGTGCATATTGTACTCTTATTATCACATGAGCCCCAGGGATAGACCATTGTACACTATTGTATAACATTGTACATCCATTGTATAACATTGTACACTATTGTATAAGATAACGTAACTGGAGTAGATCCTTGTGTATTGATTGGGGAGGGGGAGTAGAATTGGTTATGTACTCAAATCCTATTGTATAACATTGTATAACTATTGTATATATCTATTGTACACCCACGTACAATGGAGTTACCATTGCATTTTCCTAGCCCGTTTACATAACCAGATTGTACTCTAAATCACATGTTCCTTACAGTTCTTACTTATCATATTTATATATTTCCTGTTATTAAATCTCTACTATTTTCTATACATTCTTCTTTCAGCGTTTCATGTACTTTACTCTATTGCATGCTTTATATTTCCTAACTCGATATGAACTGCGTGAGATGTTTTGTGCTCGCTCCCGTCCTGACTGGACCTGTTGATAAATTTTACAGATAGCCTGGAGGTGCCTGCTAGCCTAGAGGAGACACATTAGAGGTTGTTTAGGTAGTTATTTCATTTTGTCTGTAGTTGTATTTTATTTTGTGGAATACTGTATTGAGTTTTGAGATGTATTTATGGGTTTATGTATCATAGACACTTAGACTTCTATTTCCTGTATCTCTTTTGGATTTCATGTTTTATCTATCTTTATCATGCTCTACCTTAGATGTGATTGAGACTGTATCTGCTATGTCACCCCCATTCGAGAGTATAAACTGTTTAGTCTTATACTGTTATATGCATTGAGACCTAGGACAGCGTTCTACCGCCGATACTGCAGCGTAGGCTGGGCGTTGTTACGTACTCGTACCCTCACGGTGGGTGCGGGTAATGACAGTTGTGTTGACCCGATAATGTATCGATGCAAAACGATACGAGAGTTAAGTTGTCCCAAGCAATGCATCAAACTAAGTTGATACGAAGAGTTGTCTTGCCCCGAAAGAATGCATCGAGTTGAATCGATGCGAAGTGCCGCGTTGCCCCGAAGGATGAGTGCGTTGAATCGGCTCGAAGATTCTAAAAAATCGAATCGACCAAGGCGCAAGTCCAAATCGATGCAAGTATTGATTTTTAGTTGGTTTTGTGTGCAAGTTATACTTTGACAGGAAAATATTAGAGGTCGATCTTTTGCAATATTTAGTAAGGGGTCCGCGAAATCAAATCGTCGCCTTGCGACGGGCTAAGACTTGGGCATGCTAAGGCGAATTGGGCGTATAACTCAACGAAGCACGAAGTGCTCGAATGGCTAAGTCAGGAGAGTGGCCGTGCAACAAAGTTAGGGAATCGAGCCGCATCGGCTCGACGAAACGACGAAGGCGTATCGACTCAAGGTGGGAGGATTGACTTCTTTTTACTCCTTCATTCGATAAGTCAAATATATCACTGTTTGCTAAAAGTTAACCTATCGACGCTACGAGCGTGGTCCGATCGGAGATAAATCATAGTGTGAGTCGAACAATAAGTTAGAACAATTGAAATGAAACGTGCATCAATATGCACGAGTCACTATGGGACATTAGATATCGCTAAGGTGAGCGCCTTGGTGCGCAAGCTGCAAGAACATGGGATAACTGTAATCGACAAGTGCCTTAGTGCACGAACCATATCCTGCCTTTGCTGAACGAGTTAGACGGCTAGAACATTGGAAGACAATAGGCGAGCGCCCTAGCGCGCAAGCCCCGAACATTGAATGCTAAGTTATAGAACAGGGAAATACGGTCGAAACGTGCCTACGTGCACGGGATAATAAAAGATGGCTTCGTTGCGAGAGAATACAGTTGTGGCATGAATGTGGCAGAACTGTCGGATATGACATGGTGCCTCGAAAGGTGTTCGAGACCTTCGGGTCGTTCGGTTGACGAGCATTGAGTTGAGGCACGATGCCATTGAATCATTGAAACGAAGTATGAAACGTGAGAACATAGGAAGTTAACGGAAGAAATACGAGATGATAAAGTCTGAGTCTTGGACTCAAGGCTATGCTTGGTTGTTTGAATGATAGTGCGTTACATGGTCGAATGGAATGGACTTGAGATAATTACGATGATATCTTCCGTGCACGGAATGTTCCCTCCGAACGGGCGCACCGGGGCACCGGGACCGTTCGGCCTAGGAGGGATGATAATCTTTGATAGGCGCACATCTGCGAAGTCCGATTAGCACTCGGTTGTAAATGTGAGAAGCCGCAAATGATGGTAGGCACGCGGTAAGTTTCGGTTGTTGGGATAGCAACCCAACCCGTGAAACGCCGGGCTACCCAAACACGAGAGAGAAAAGAAGGAGAGAAAAGAAAGTAAGGAAAAATAAAAGAGAAACTCATTTAGTCCATTCCGGCGCGGATACGCCCACGACCTTCATATAGTTAAGGAACGATGGATTGAAAGTGTAGGCGCGTATGCGTCCCGTATAGAGATCCTACTTAGAGATGCACATATAACATGACAGGGAAGGAATGCGGCGTATTCACCTTGCGTCGGTGCAAGGGCGAGTGCGTCGACTTGGTAAGTCGCGCCACGAATCAAACACGAGATTGTTTGTTTGCTTGCCTATTCAATTCGATAACATGCTGCTATGATAACATGCTTTACGCTTTCGAAGATGCCATGAAATTGACCCTAAGGAGAACATAGCAAGATCATAAGCTAAGTTGCATGATTCAACATAAATATTAAAATGTCGGTTTGGAAAGATGATCTTTGCTTCAGTACATGCGAGGACGAACGTACTGATCCTCCACCAGCTTCATGCAGGGTGCAGGGAATGGATTGCTCGCAGCGAAGCGTTGCTTGAACGTGTTAAGGCTTGGAATGCCTAAGCGCATTGAAGCGTGCTATCGCATTGACGTTCGGACTACGCAGCTGGATTGATGCGGCCGAGATATAGAAGGCATGATGTATGGAACGGTGAAATCCTTTGTGGGCAAGAGAGAACCTGAGTGTTGTAGCCAATCTGGCATATATTGTTAGGCTATCGAAAGCCTTTGTAATCTCAGTTTCAGATATCAATAAAGAGAATTGTTTTGTATACTTTGTTTTTCATTCGTTGTTATATCGAATCAAAAGATAACCATTTGAGAACTTGTCATCTTGCCTTGCACGAGCGCAACTCCAGGCTCGTGCGGCATCACGCCCCCTGCGAGGACGATGATTCGGGTGATTCCGGGTCGGGGCGTGACAATACGAAGCACGGGAGCACGACGTGCAGGCGCACGACACTCAAATCGCGTAGGCACGCGACAAACAAATCATGCAGCGTACGGATGCACGGTGCGCGGGACGGAGAGGACGGCTCACAGGCGCACGACACTCAAATCGTGCAGGCGCATGGCCGTAAAACGTGCAGCGCACGGATGCAGAACGTGTGGAGCACGAGAGCACGACGCACGGGGAGTGAGAGCATGGCGTGCAGGCGTGCAGCAAATGAATCGCGCACGCGGCACTGTTCATCTTTCCAGCAGCACCGAAGATGTGCGGGAATACCATGAACACAAAATGCCATAACTTACTCAAAATAAATCGAAATCAAGTGGTTCAAAAACCAAAATTGGGTAGAATGAAATTCCCCACAACATAGAACTCTTAGATTTCAGAAATAACAAAGTTTAAGAGATCAAAGCTAAAAAAACGAAAAAACTATAAACTTAGATCTACAAAAATGTAAACATCAAAATCAAAAACTCCAAGTTCTAAAGAAGCTTAGGATCATGCAAGGAAGAGAATAGAACAAACAAAAATGGCAAAAAATAATATTGTTCAAGATTTGACAAGATGTACTTGCCTAGGTTAAGCTCCAAGCCTAATCTTCCACTCCACCACCAAGAGGGGTACGAAACCATACTCTAGGCCTCAAGGCCAAGCTTTTGGCAAGCTCCAAAGGGGAGAGAAGAGAAGAAGAAATAAAGAGAGATAGAAGAGAACGAAAATGAGAGAGGAGAGAGAAAGTGAAAGGGTGTATATAGAAGGAAAAATTAATCATAACCATTGGACGGTGATCCATGTGAAGATCTAAGTCAATCCTAGCCATCCAAAGAAAATCAAGTATCCATTGGATAATAGAATGCACCTACACAATTCACGAAAATATCCAAAACACTATTCATCAAAATATCTGAAATCAAAAATATCTAAAATATAGAAAATCTGTCCGGGCGGTATGCCGTCGGTATACACTGGTATACTAGCGGTATGTTGATCAAGGAGAAAATGTATAACTTAATTTTCTTTTAAAGCGTTCCAAAAATTAAGAAAATATAAAATACAGTACAAAAATACGTATCCTTATATAAATACCATTACTGTGAGACGAGTTTCACAATAAGCACTCATTTGTAAAGGTTTAAGGGGAGAGACGAGTACACTTTAATTATTTCAAAATTTTGAAAAGTTATAATATAAAATTTCAAAGCTTTGAGCCTCGCTCCCTCAGGCTTGCCCTCCTCAGGTTCACTACTAAACTATGACAAAAATCGATGAAATTTAGCTACTGAAGTAGGTTAGTTGTCGAGTTAGCGACGGATCTGCAATTGACTAGTAATAGATTTCATCAGTGATTACCTAGCGACGGATCAATGACTAATTTTTTAGTCGCTATTATGATATAGTTTGTCTGATACAGAGAGTGTATAAGAGAGAGAGTCGCTATTTCTGTAGCTAAGTTAGTCGCTGATGTACGCGTTAAAATATCACTCGTTTTTCTGCCACTGATATTTCATATCTATTTTCGTCGCTGATTAGTAGATCCGACGACGTATTAGCGACGAAAATAAACATCGACTTAGGGGTGAGCATTCGATTAATTTGGTTTAAATCGAACCGAATAACCCAAAATCGAATTGGAACGAACTCAAATAAGCAAAACTGAAACCGAACCGAATTGGCCCAAAATCGAATCAAACCGAACCGAATTAAATTGATTCGATTTTCGGTTTATTCGAATTTTTGGTTTTTTTGCATATTTTTTGTTAATATATATAGTAACTAAATATACCTAGACATATTTAGTGTATATATATATATATATATATATATATATAATATATATATATATATATATATATATATATATATATATATATATATATATATATATATAGACATATTTAGTGTATATATAATTTTCTTATTCGGTTTTCGGTTTTGGACCGAAATCCAAAACTGAAACCGAAACCAAATAAGAAAATCTAGTATTTTCAAAACCGAACCGAACCTCTTATTCGGTTCGGTTCGATTTTCGGTCTAAAACCGAATAATGCTCACCCCTACATTGACTTAACGAAAATTTTGAGTCATTGTTCTGTCGCTATATTTGTTTAATGACGGAACATGTCAAAATTCGACAAAAACGTACTGTCATATTTTACAGTATTTTTGTAGTGGTTCTTAACCTTTTAGATCAATAATATAACTTGCAATGTGAGAAGTGTGTAGGAAACTGATTTTTTTTTCTATTCCTTTTTGAATGGACAAAATG
Organism: Iris pallida; assembly: GCA_029216955.1. Taxonomy (NCBI): domain Eukaryota; kingdom Viridiplantae; phylum Streptophyta; class Magnoliopsida; order Asparagales; family Iridaceae; genus Iris; species Iris pallida. The sequence continues at coordinate 7,144,891 of JANAVB010024996.1, forward strand.
GTTAAATTCGTGAGATAGTTGGTGTCATGTGTATACAAACAAGTGTCCTTGAACTCGAACTCCTTGGTAGTTGTACCGAGTAGAATACTGACAGGCGTAAGAGCCCCACCCCCAAAACCAACCAAAAAAAGAGTAATGTAAAAATAGCCCACAAAAGAACAGATTATTAAAAAAATAAAAAAATAAAAAATAACTTTCACCAAACACTTTATATATTTATTTGAAATATAGAAACAAAAGCGACTTCTTTCACAAGTTATGTCAAACCCCAAACATTAGAATAAGTTGCTAACTTGTCATGGAGTTCTAAGTTATTCAATCGTCACTTTTAGCAAAGGTAGGTCTACTTCCACCATTATGATCAGAGTATTTCAAGTCAAACGTATATTCTTCTATTCATCATAAACATACCCAGAGAGAATTAACTTAGGCAAGAATAACTAACTACCAAACCCTCCAAATTCTTCAGCTCCCTCTATAGATTGAACAACTCATCCTTTTCCAGAACAATCTCTAGCCAGGCCAAACAATCACACCTTCCATTCACCAACCTTAGCATGATCCTAGAAATCACACCACCACTAATCATAAATAACTTTGATTCCTCTCTATGAAAGACAAGTGCGAAACTAGAAATTCAAACTGGAGTGGACTAAAATAGACTAGGGTGGACTGACTCGTATGGAAAGAAAAAAAAAAATTTGTGGTGTACTGGAGCCCCTAGGTGATTCCGCCTTTGATGAAAACACTTGTGGCTTTGGAACAATCTATAACACCCAAAACATAAATGCCAATTTTCCATATCAACAACTCCGCAAACAAAAAGCACATCATCTTTTCAAGAAAAGCTGAAATGTGATCAAGAAAACTAAAAATGTACTGTCCTTGGCGGATGACAGTGATTCAATGCTCAAGCATTTATATGATAATAGCCGATACATCAAGTTCGTAGACGTAGGCGTACGTTGCACAGAGGATTACATGTACAAGAAGAGTTAATGTAAGTAGGGAAATCAAGATCTATATATGTATATAGCTTAATTATCATGGTTGGTTGGGGTTAGAGGAGAGGACAATGTCTTGAAGGAGACCATGGTCAGGGAATTTGAGCTGCTGCAGCTGCTGATGGAGAGGTGATGGCATGTACATATTGGGGTTCATCCTCTCTCTCGCTTGCATCACCAGCTGGCTATTGTTGTTCAGTACATATTGGTGCATCAAGTGGTCTTGGTGGAAGCCCAAGGATGGCGGCATCGCCTGCGGAGGAGGTATGATGTGGGAGCTCCCAGCTCGGACTGTCGCTGGGCTCTGGTGGGTGTGCTGCCCTTCGTAGGTCGTGATCACGATCGACGGATCCTCGAACGACCTCTCCACTCGCTTCTTCACCATGCAGTTCTTCGTCGTGCAACGATAGTAGCTCCTGCATATAGAGATTGACAAGTTCAATTAATTACTATACGCGGTATTACTTTAAATGATGATGGTTAACCCAGGGATCCAAACATAGCCATATGCAATAGCACAATTCGTCTTTACAAGTTTCAAGTTAAAATTTGTAATATTATTCGATGTCATGTAATTTGTGTACCTATAAGCATTAAGTCAGTTTATGTGAAGCTAATTAGCCTGTTCTTGTTGACGTTGTTAGTGATTCTTATATAGCAATTACTTCTTTCTAATGCATCACAAGTAGTTATAGAAACATCACTATGAAGTACTTAATGGAAGTTTTTTTTTTCTTGAAAACAAAAAAGAGAGAGAGATGGATTAATTAACCTTGGATAAGGGCTATTTTTGACGGCCTTCTGTCCATACTTCCTCCACCGATAGCCGTCCTCGAGATGGTCGACCTCGCTCTTCGTCACGAAGGCGAAGCGAGGCTCCCTCTGCCTCTTCTCTCCTTTCTTCCTCGGCAGCTTGTTGTTCCTGTTAATTGTTGATCAACAATTTGACACAAGAAAAGGAGCTAGCTGTTAAGAAACAAGTTTTCAGCGTTCATTTGAGTCGCACAAAAAAGTACATAGCATATGTATTCACACTACAAGATTTCTAACTGTACTTGCCAAATCAAAGGGGTAGAAGCCCTTGCATTAACTTGAAAGTCGAAAGGAACAAAAACCCTACAAACCTCTTGAGGAAAGGTGTGAAACCCTAAAAGTTCAGTTGGGCAGTTCTCAGGAAAACAAGGAAAAGGAAAGGGGAAACCCAAAAAATCCTCTTATGTTTCACTGACACGAGTAGCTGGACATGACTTGGTACCGGTGCACGAAGTGGATTATGGTGTGTCGTAGTGTATTTTAGAGCGTTCATGTCGTGTCTGACATAACACGACCGAATTTTTGGAGCATGCTTGCTTCCTAGCGCTGCAAAGTGAGGTAATAAACACCCGAGATGGAAGAGCAAGAAATCTAATAAAACAGCACAAAAAATTTAGATGGTCTATAGATCGACTTACGCTTTCTTAGACTTGTCAGCTCCTTCTTGCTCCTGATCTTTAGCCAGCTGCTTCTCCTCGGCCACCTCCTTCTTGCACCTCACGGAGTCCTCCTCTCCGGCAGCTGCCTCCGTCGAAGACCAAGACACCGAAGAGTTAGGCGTGACCGGAGTACTGGTCCGACCGCCACCGGTCCCTCCTGAGCCACTGAGCTTGCCACCGCCGCCGGAAGCGCCAAAGGGTGCAGTATGGGTTGAGGGGGTATCGACGAGCCGTCCACCGTCGACGGCCGAGCCGTGGAAGTAGTCGGAGAGGCTCACGAAAGGCGACGAGAGGGGATCTTCGACGTCGATGCAGTGGAAGTCACCGATGCCGCTGTGACCTGAAGAACCGTGGGAGAAGATCGTCGAGAGGTCGTCGGCGAACGGGAAGTCGCCGATGCTTCGATGGTATTGGTCTCCCGACATTGAGTGTACTAGAGAGTAGAGATGAGATAGAGAGAGAAGTTTTTAAGATGGAAGAAAAGGAGACGAGGACTTGTAGAATGGTATCAGTTTCTTATATGTATGCTAATCTTCCATATATTATACAAATATTGCTATTTGCTGTGATGTGATCTCCAATTATATGATATATGGATATAGCAAATTTTAATCCAAAAAATTAATTACCCAAATTTTTAATATTAATATTAATATTAATATTAAAATTAATATTAATGTTAATATTAATTTTAATGTTAAGGTTAATTTTAATGTTAACTATCATGTTAATTTAATGTTAATTAAATATTAATTTTAAATTTAATATTAATTTTAATGTTAAATTTTGCTATGTCAGCTGTTATGTTAGTAACCATATCATATACCACATAATGAGAGAAGCATCATCCAAATATTTTGGAAGCCAAATAGCATTTTTTGTATATTATAAGATAAATTATGTACACCAGCGAGTGATTCAGATCTGGCATGTAATTTCTATCTCCATTATTCATCGAATAAATTGTAAATATGATCCACCCAATAATTTCTTTTATTTGTATCTAATTATTTTTTTCTCATTTTTGTAGCATTTTAAATTAGTTTACTTTGAGCTCGTGAACTCCATTCATATTTTGCTTAATGATCTCTATTTTCACCGGTGTTTCTAAGGCCATCTCCAATGGGGATTTCTATCTCTCCTATTTCAATGGCAGAAATTCACTTACAAAAAGTACTTTCCAATGAAATTTTCTATTCCAATTTCTATCCTATGTGGCAGTAATGTAGGATGGAGAGTTTTTTTGAGGGTAGGGTTTTTATATGTAGAAACTCTCATAAAATTCTTCGTCTCTTGTATTAATTAATATTGGATCCACACAGTTAAATTAATCTCTTTTCATTTGTTGATACGTACGATAGAACTGGTGAACCATGGTAGTTTTTTTTTTTTTTTTTTGTGCAATTTTTATATAGAAAATCTACCAACTAGAATAGAAAATTTTATAAAGTACAATGACAAATAGGATAGAAACTCAATTTTAGAAATCACTATTGGAGATGGCCTAAGTGTAGATAAAGAAGGATTACATTAGATAACATGCATCAATGTGTCATGATCCCGGGTGACCCTTCGTGATCAACCCACAATAAGATTGAAAAGAAAAACTATCTCCGGATAAGACAACTCAATCCATCGGACCGATCATGCTTATGGTAATTTTTCGTCACACCTAATGGTCACGCAAACAATTTGGTAAACTGATCGAAGAAGTAGAATAATTCATGGAACTTGGTGGAACTATACCACTAGCTAGCAAGAAATCAAAATGAATTGTTTTTTGTGACTTATAGTTGTAAAGAAACAAAAGAGGAAGTGCGATAAGACAATTTTTTTTTTCTATTTTCGAAACTAAGGTAGTAAAGAAAAGGGAAAAAAAAATTATGGCAATAAGTTGCACTAAACATAAAAGTTTGAATTGAGAAAATAATAATTTGTTAAGGACCTTTTTGGTTAATGACTTAATAAGACTAATGGTGGAGACGCCTGAGATGAGGCAGCGCCCACTTAGGACCACCGGCAGCAGCCGGTCACGTGAGACGCAGCAGCAGTCAAAAGTCTCAAGGCTTCTCTGGACGAACAAGCTGCTGATACGTGCCACCGCATCCACCGTCGTTTGACCACGTGGGGAGGAGGTGGGATGTTATGTTTGGATGATTGAACGGGTCTTCTGCCGTTGGACTTGAATCGAACGGCTGTGGATGGGTTACTGGTGTGAAATCTATGCTTGCTGGCTTTTGGCCGACCAATAATTATATGCTTTTTAAAGCAACTAATAAGTTTTCATAGTTTATTTGTATTTATATTTATATATTTTTAATCTTTTAAATTGGAACTTAAATGGAAATATTTTAAGAAACTATTTTTTTTCCTTTGGGTTGTAGAAACCACATTTTTTTTTAAATAAACTACGGATTATAAATATTGTTTGTTTGTTAGAAAGTAAAAATTACAAAGTTGTCATTAAAAAAAAGCTAAATAACTACTTAATACCCTCAACTATTTATGTTATTCAACTTGATACCCGAAACTTTCACAGGTACCAACTTAATGAGGATCCTTAGGCAACTCTAGAAGGGGGGGGGGGGGGGGGGGGGGGGGGGGGGTGGGGGTGAGTGATTATAGAGTGCAACGAAAATAATCCCTATTAAAAAAATTTGAAGACAGTGTACCAACTAGATAATAAAGCAGTAAAGCACATATATATGAAATGAAAATATAGTTCAAAATAGCAAATGCAAACACCGCAATGTATATTGGTTTTTCTCGTGGAAGACTAATCCGGTCTCGAAAACTCTTGTTCGATGTTAATCCACTATCTGTAAAAACAAAAGTTTTGATTCGAAGGCTTGCAACTTCGTACAGACACCTCATCTTTTGATCCGAAGGGCACGACAACTTCAACAACCATAAGCTTTTAATACAAAAAGCTTATCGACTTCAAACAACAAGTGTAAAGAGCAACACTTGAAAAACTAAGCTTTACAACTCGAACATACTTCTAACCGAGAACGCAACTTTGACAGACTAGAAGGTTGGGAGTTGGTTTCTTGGTAATGGAAAGGTTTAGGCTCAGAATGAATAAGAAGATTGAATGTAAATTGGTGAGTTTCAAGTGAAGAATTTAAGGTCTATTTATAGGTTAGCAGGGGGACTGAGTTTGGACATGTAGGAACGAATTGTAAAGCGCAATACTCTAGAGGGGGCGAATAAAGTAGGCAGCAGAATTTAGCTAATTAAAAATGTTAGCAACAAGATCACATATAATATATCACAAGTAAGTAAATAAAAAGCAGAGATCAGAAAGTAAACACAAACACGACGATGTATACTGGTTTTTCTCTTGTGAGGTCTATTCCAGTCGGAAGAACTCTAGCTTCCAGTTGAATCCACTATAGAAAACAAGTTTTCATCCGAAGTCCTTGCAACTTCTACAACGCGAGCTTTGATCCGAAGTACTCGACCAACTTCAATTGTGAAGTATCTTTCTTCTATCAAGCCTCTGATTACAATCACTCTAAAACTTCTAGACTGTACCTGTGAGACTCGTCTCACTATATCGATATTTATATACGGATACGTATTTTTGTACTGCGTTTTGTATTTTCTTGATTTTCGGAACATTTTAAATTTTTTCCAACTTATAGATTTTCTCCTTGATCGACATATCGCCAGTGTACCATTATATGCCGACGGCATGCCTGTCACTCTCGTTTTCTGTTATACGTATTTTCAGTGTACGTATACGAAATTATGGCCTTTATCAGGTGACCCGTGTTTTGACTTGTCTTTCTTAGCCTTGCTTTGGTTTAATTTTGACTTGGTTTAATTTGGTTTGGTTCAACTTGGTTTGGCTTGGTTTAGTTGGTTGGAGATGAGATGATTTTGTATAAAACCAAAACTTCTCTCTCTCCTCCATTATTTCCTTTCTCTTCATCTTCTTTCTTTTTATTTTCTCCTCCAACCTAAGGCAAGTACATCTTGTCAAATGTTGGTCAAATGTTATTTTGGTTATTCTAAACTCTTCCTTACATAATTATAAGCCTCTTTAGTACTTAGCATTTTTGATTTTGGTGGATAATTTATTGTAGATCTAAGTTTACTCAAATCTTGGTTTCCTTGAGTTTTGATCTACCAAACTTTATTATTTTCAAGTTTTGATTGTTCCATGTTGTAGAGAATTTGATTTTACTCAAAATGGACCTTTGAAAATCCGGATTTCGATTTGTTTTGAGTGATTTATGAACTTGGAAAGCTCATGGGTTCCATGAACTCATGTTCTCGGATTGGAGAAGGTGAGCAGTGCTGGGCGCATAGCCATCAATATACGCCCAAGCCACACTTCTTCCTGCTTATGTGGACACGAAATTACTTTCTATTGACTCTATTGGTTAGGATAGATGACTGACATCAGACCCTAAGCTTTGGGCTTCAAGCCATGGCCTATTCGAGCCATGGCATGGCCTGCAGATCCCTTTTCTGTACAGTCGAGCACCCTGTCCTGGTGTTGCCTGCATTTGAGCAGTGTGCGTGAGCTTGAGTTTGAGTGTCTAGTGCATCCTAGGAATGAATGTAGGTAGTGTGCCATGTGTCGAGTTTGGGTATCATGTGTGTCGTCCCAGTGAGGAAGACTTGGGTGTTCAGATTTTATCCTAGGTAACTTAAGTATCAATGTCTAGTAAACAAGGGCCCTGGTTAAATTAGAAATTAGTTGAGTGTCTCTTGACACTCATGTTTTGGAGTGTTTTCATGTTTAATGTATCAGAGGTTTTGTCCATTTGGCCAATGCCATGTATGAGTGATAAGTTAGTATCAGTCATATATAGGTACTAGATGTTGAGTCCATTTGATTTTAACTCAGTTTCTTTGGTTTAGTTTCAGACCTATACCTATATTTGGTGTTCAGAAGTCGTGAGAGTGCTTGAGTGGGTGAGTGCCTGGGTGAGAGTGATTTGCATTGGCAGCAGTAGGTAATAAATATGTGAATGACAGTAGGCATAGCAGCAGTGTTGCAGTATGCAGCAGAGCATGCTATAGCAGCATATAAGGGTATTGTCTTGCAATGCAGGCTTGGACAGCAGCTGCAGTGGCCATGCTTGGCATGGCACTTGCAATGCAGAGCAGCAGGCAGTTGGCCTTTGGCTATGAGTAGGGAGTGTGGGATTCAAGGTGAGCATCCTATATTTATATGGTTAAGAGATTAGAGTGTGTGTGTGTGTCTCTATATATGTTCAGATTGTGAGGAGGTATCAGAATTATAAGTGTGGGCAATAGGCCATTTGGCTATTTAGTCTAGGAGAGTTTCAGTTAAGAGTGTATGTGGGTTTGGAGACACTTGAGAGTATGGCTCATGGGGTGGTTTGTGAGTTCATGGGCTGCCTCTAGCAGTGGAGGCTAACTAGTATGAAGAGTGAGCATGTATCAGTTATGATACATATGTATCAGAGGTTAGGATATGGATTAGTATTAGTCAAGGGGTGGCAATGTGAACTTTTGGCCATTTGGCCACTTGACCTTTACATGTGAGTTGATGTGTGTGTTAGATTTAGATATGTGTGGGTTGAGTGTCAATACTTGTACATATGTGAAGGTGAACCATGTCTTTTTGGAAGTGAGTGTGAGTAGTTTAATGTGTCATCTAGCTTCCTATCTTAGAGTGTTTCTGTGTATCAGAAATTGTGAGTGTGTGTAGTGTTCTTAGTAGCTTGGTTAGTGGGTAGGGATAAGGTTCTTCCTGTGATGAGTAACAAGAGTTCAGGATTTAGATGAGGACATATATGAGTGTATGAGTGATGGGTGTGTGGCCATGTTGTATTAGTGGTGCTTGGTTAAGATACATTTGGGTTAGCAGTTAAAGAGAGTTTTGTGTGAGTTTGATAACTATATAGGTAGGTGGCAATGAAGGTAGATGTATAATTGTGCTAGGATGTGAGAGTATATTGAATGTTGTATGTATATGAGGGTTGTGTCATATAGGAAATGGAATATGGTACCAGCCCCCATTCATAGTATATTGTATCAGATTTTGATAAGGAGGGAGTCCCTGTCCAGGTATGGGTATGTATCATAGGCTTAGGAGTAGCCAAGAGGTATATGGTAGTGGCTTGACCCCTCCAGTAGCAGGGCAATGCCCAGGTTTGGCGGCAGCCTGCCTTGGCAACGTTGCATTGCCTTGCCACTTGACCTGCTGCATATGCAGCAGCAGTGGGGATCCCTTCCCCCTGTTTGGGTGTATATGTGAGTGAGCCTATATATAGTGTTTAGTATCTTGTGGTGGTATCCTAGAGAGCATCCCTCATAATATTTGAGAGTCCTAGGCAGTAAATAAAGTTAGAGGAGAGGTCCAGTATAGCAAGGCAGTTAGTAGAGAGAGGCTTTGGCATGAACAATATGACAGGGCAGTAGGCTATGTGTGGGAACTTAGCATTGGGTTTTAGCAACATTGGCTATGAGAGAGTATGTATGGATACATGTATATGTGTGTTAGTTAGAGAGGATTTGTATAAGTAATGTTTGGAGTAGGTGCCTATATGTAAGCATATCCAAATTGCCACATAGGAATATCCAAGAATTCATATAGGTTTAGTATCTTAGGTGTGATATCATGAATTGAGTATGAAGTAAATGTTTTATATATAGGTGATGTATGGGTAGATAATAGGTAATGTAAAGTGGTAGGTAGGTAATAACTTGATGGTATGTTTAGCTTGACCTGGGTTGACTTGGCTTGACCAGAGTTTGACCAAATAGACTGGTATGCCTAGTGGGTGACTTGATTGATTCGTGTGACCTAGAATTGATCTAGAAATCATGCATTACCATAAATATTCATGTTTGACACACCAGAACACTATTTAACCTGTATATCTCATATCTAGGTTCTTGTGACTCCACTTTGAGCCTCGACTCATATTTATTGCTCAGGACGACAGGCGAGTACATTCTCAGATAGTTTTCTCATTTACTTGTCAATTACTGTACTTCAGTTCTAGTTAGTTGTATGTGATTCTCTGTTACAACACGTATAGATATTTCTAGATTTATGTATGCGACACACATACCATATTGTCTGGCCTCTATTACTGGAATCATTCTGGAATTATTGCTGGTATCATCATGTTTGGCTGGACTCATCTCGAGTCTCGTGTCGTATTCTGGATTCACTTGTACTTGCTGGGAGGGAAAATACTTGAGTAAGATATGTAGACATACCCAATTCTGGAATCACCCCAAATGTTGGAATCAAACTGGAATGATAGCCATCTCACACCCGGCCAGGTGTGTGATGTACCGGATTACCTATAGCCGTTTACATGTCAATCTCGGTATTTTAAAACACACTGTTAGAGTATAGTCTTGACTCACCCTGGAATCTTTGATCACTGACTGGAATCATCTTATACTGGACTCATCTTGTACTGGAATCACCTGTATCAGATTCATGTTGTCTGGACTTACTTTGGTTTTACACTTGTTTATATTTACTGTCTGGACTTATATCATGTTACTCTAGTTCAGCTAGATTCTATTTACAGTCTTTATTGCCATGATTCTTCTCTTATTTTAGTTACCTTACTTTCCTTTTACTTTATTTATCTCTATATACCATCACCTGAATATAAACTGCCATGTTCATCAATATAACTGTCTATAACTGCTTTATAGTTATATGTCATTTACTTGGGTTTTCTAGATGAGATGTGCTCGTTCCTGTCCTGACTGGACCTGTTGAAAATTTTATAGATGATTGCCCTGAGGACACTTGCCCTACTTACTATGGACCAAGAGATGGTTTAGCTACCTTTGGCCTCGACACTCAGAGTGATCGGGAGACTAGCTAGTTGACTTGGTTTAGTTTCATATTTTAGAACTTGAATTGTAAATAAGTTGAGATATGTTTTGTTTTGAGATTGTTGGAGATTATATTATTTTAGTAGTTGGTTTTATTGTTGTATTTAGTCTTAAGTTATAAACTTCTGTGTTATCATATCGTGCTTAGACTGTGATTGAGATTCTATTATATCTATACTTGTCCTCTATTCGGAGTTGAGATTTTGACAAGTACATTATATAATTGCGTGTGTTGTTGGTTAGATAGTGACTGTAATGCCTGTGGTTCGTATTACGTATCTTGGTATACGTGTACGTATTCTTGACTCGTATTACGTATTTCTCTGCATGGTTTTTTTGGCATTTCCTTCTTGGTTCGGTTCAACTTGTTTCTGGTTCGGCTTGACTTGATTTTAGGTGGACCGAACCCCCACCTACCACCACCACCCTTATTTATATTTCCACCTAACTCTCTCTCTCTTCATTTATTCTTCTCCTTCACTTCTTCTTCTCCACCATTACTCTTCCACCTACCAGGGAAGAGAGCTAGGCAAGTGCAACTTGCTTCATGATGGATCTCAAGTTTTATTGTTCCATTCTCTTCCTTACTTGATTCTAAGTCTCTTTAGAACTTGGCATTTTTGGATTTGATGGATGGATTCTTATAGATCTAAGTTTAAAACTTTTCGGTTTTCTTGGTTTTGATCTCTAAAACTTGGTTATTTTCGAAAACTAATGGTTCTATGTTGTAGAGAATTCAATTTCATGCAGTTTTGGCGTTTGTTTCGCTTGATTTCGACTTCGGATGAGTAAGTTATGGCCATGACAAGTTTTTGGAACTTTTATGGCTGAACTTGCTGATTGGGGATGATGACCCCCATGCGCCCGGGAGGCCATGCGCTGTGAAGTCCCGGCAATGCATCCCTTAACTCCGAGCGTGTCATACGCATAAGTTTCTTACGCGCATGTACTGAAGACGCAACGTGAGTTTCCCACGCGCCGATGTGCAGGAATTCCTACGCGCCGATGTACAGGAATTCCCACGCACCGTTGTACAGGAATCCCCACGCGCGGATGTGAGGGAATCCCACACGCCGATGTGCTGAAATTCCCACGCGCCGATGTGCAGGAATTCCCATGCGCAGATGTGCACGAATCCCACGCGCCGATGTGCAGGAATTCCCACGCACAGATGTGCAGGAATCCCACGCGCTGATGCACAGGAAATCCCACGCGCCGATGTACAGGAATCCCACGCACGGATGTGCAGGAACCCCACGCACCGATGTGCAAGAATTCCTATGCGCTGATGTGCAGGAATTCCCACGCACGGATGTGCAGGAATCCCATGCGCCGGAATTGCTCTATTTTACTGTTTTTGCCTGTTTAAGTTGTTTTGTAGCTAGAATTTTGAAAAACTCAAAACATGAAAGTTGTAGATCTTTTCCTTGGCTTCAAGAATATGACACTAGTTATTTTATACAAGTTTCTCTCATTCATGATAATATAAGAATAGAACACGACAGTGGCCCGCTGTGGCACACTCTTGACAAGCAAACTGACATGATATATCATGATATGCTGTTACGATAGCTAGCCTGACATGACAAGTATGAATGACCTGGACACCATAGACGATTGCGTTTGTATAAATAAACCAGTACTGTCTTGTATCATGTCTAGGATAGGGATCCCTGAGTACCACGGTCAGGGATACCTACAGTAATTGACTAAGGCTAATAAACTAGAATAATTCAGTAGACATGAAGAGATTCCCAGCTACAGGTAATTTCGTTATCTGGGCACATTAAGTGGACTTGTAGCCTACCGACGAGTAGGGCACATTTCCAGCACACAGTCACGTGTTGCATTCTTCATAAACGGACATTCGACCTGGATAACCGGATGGTCTGCAGGGCTTGTGGCTGTTGGGATAATCTCATTGCATCTTGCTAATAACTAGGCCTGTGATAACCCTACTTTGTTAAAAGTATCAAGCCGTACTCTTGATTGGCCGTGATTGATTGGATGGAGTTTATTCCAGCTTAGTCTTATCCTAGATTGTGACATGACATGATTATTGATGCTTGCCTTAACAATAACGATCGGGGGTCCAGTTCTGTTCAGGCGAATGGTTACAACCCCGGTCCTTGTTTGGTTTAAGGGTTGTAACCAAGCTTCCCGAGCAGTTCTGTGTCCTCTCTTTGTTTATTGTCTTATTGTAACCCCATGCCATGTTCATCATGTTTTACCTTACCTTAATAGCATGATTATCTATACTGGCCTTAACAATAAAGATCAGGGGTCCAGTTCTGTTCAGGCGAAGGGTTACAACCCCGGTCCTTGTTTTGTTTAAGGATTGTAACCTGGCTCCCTGAGCAGTTCTGTGTCCTCTCTTCGTTTATTGTCTTGTTGCTGTACCAATAGTATTTGAGACGGGTTTCTATTCAGGTGAAGGGCTGCAACCCCGGTCCTTGTTTGGTTCAAGGGTTGTGACCTGGCTACTTGAATGGTTTTTTTGTACTCAGTTTACTATTGTTATCTCTATTATTATCAGTTCTTTATTTATTATCTTTAATATTCTATTGTGATTTGCTGGTTTTAGTTCCTAAGTGAAGCCTCCTTTGTGGCACTTGCTCTTTCTGGGGTCTGACCCAGCTGGTTTTGTATGGCCAGATATCGGAGCAGCTCCAGCGGATCTACCTATCTTCCAGCCAGATGGTGACCACCAGGCGTAACCCTGGCAACGAGTGGGTTTCTTTTTGTCCTTCCACTTTATTGTAAAATTATTCTTTTAAGGCGTTTAGCCGACGAGCACGTGTTAGCTCGATTGCACCTTTACTTACTATCTGCTTACGGGCTGTAACATGATTGGCAAATCCTAGGGTTGATCATGTATTAACTAAAACTCTTGCTAGTCCTGACATTTTGTACGACTAGCTTCGTGATCATCCAATATGTAATGTATGGGATGCCTTACTATTGTATATTTGATGTTCTAATATCTTACGACTGTTACTACTTCCTTATGATTGAGACAATAGGCTTGTTCTTGACCATAGGAGACTGATGGCTTGTAGTTAAACCCTCATGTATCTAGACAGCCGTGACCGTATAGCGAGGTGGATTGCACTTCAATATACGTAGCTGGCTATGTCTGCCCCCATACAGGCCTTGTAAATCAAGATATGTGAGGGTTTACCGAATAGATGTCTTAATCAGTACTCGTCCTTGATCTCTACTCGTATCCTCTGAATCCCTAAATTCTTGACCTGATTACATGCTTGTATCGTTGATCTGTCCTGGTCCTTTCTTATTGTTCCCTATGTCATCTTCTTCAGCGGCATTGTTCCTGGATCTGCCGATCAGCAAGGCGGAGCACCTTCCGCGGACCAGCAGCAACCTGGAAATCAAGCCCAGCATTCAGGAGTAGCCTCCAGAGTCGTACCTACCGGAAAAGAGCCACCAGTTCCGCCCGTCCAGCCTGCTGAGCCCGATGATGGTACTTTGGTGGGTCTTATCAGGTCATTATTAGCTTTCCAGGATCGTCGAGGAGATACCTTGCACCAGGCGGTGGCAGACGCTTTGACCAGGAGGTCATCAGGGTAACAGTACGGCTAACAGCTTCAAGCGCTTGAACCCTCCCTTCTTCGACGGCAGTGAAGATGCGATCGCTGTAGATGCATGGCTTCAGGACACAGAGGTGATTCTAGAAGCAGCCAGGACTCCAGAGAACGAGAAGGTGGCGGTGGTGCGCCTGCAGTTGTTAGATCTTGCCCGCAGTTGGTGGGCGGTGAAGGCCGTTGGATTAGTGGCACACATTGCTTGGGCAGTATTCAGAGAGAGATTCTAAACAAAGTATTTTGATGCTGTAGCTCGGTATGATCTACAGATGAGGTTCACCAATCTGAAGCAGATGGACAGGACGGTCGACGGATATACGACCGAGTTTTTGAGAGTTAGTCGATTTGCTCCCACCTTGGTAGCAACCGAGTTCGATAGAGCCCAGCGGTTCCAGCAGGGGCTCCACCTAGAGATTCTATTGGCAGTGGAGCAGTTTGAGCATCAGACTTTTGATGCAGTATTGAGAGCAGCTAGGAGGCATGAGTATACCTCCCAGAGGATCGTGGATAGGACCGGAGGTCGGAAGCGATCCCACAGCCATATGAATCAGTCTTCAGCACCCGCCCCGGCAGCCAGGGCTTTGACCATTGGAGCTCCGAGGCGGACGGCCTCAGTGACGTCGGTTCGGCATTCCACCCCGACGCACCCTCAGCAAAAGAAGCAGAAGCATTCTTCCGCAGTAGGATGTTCACACTGCGGGAAGCCGGGGCATGTGGTGTCAGAATATCGCAGAGCACAGGGTTTGTGCTTGGCTTGTGGTGCCCCGGACCACAGGGTAAGGAACTGCCCGAACAGGGGGAGTTCATCATCAGCCTTTTCTAGTCCTTCGGTTAGAGGACCTGCACCAGTCCAGCAACAGCAGCAGTACCCGTTCCCGAGGCCATTGCCGACGCAGGCCCAGGCATTCCAGCAGCAGAGACCGCAGCAGTATGCCCAAGCCCAAGCCCTTATCCAGAGCAGGCAGAGAAATTTTCAGCAGAGGGGACCCGCACCCAGAGGACATGGTCAAGTGCTGGCTTTTACCATAGGAGAAGAAGGAATTGTACCAGGTGAGGTGGTGGCAGGTACTATTCTTGTCAACACCTTTTCAGCTTCAGTATTATTTGATTCTGGTGCCTCGCATTCATTTATGTCTGCACGATTTGCGACACGGATAGGACTGGAGCCCGAGTCATTATCAGTGAGGCTCAATATACTTACTGGTAATGGACTTGTGGGAGTAGATAGGGTATTTTCCTCGTGTTGGATCATAGCTAGCGGTAGAGAGTTTCTCGCTAGATTGATAGAGTTTCCGATGGCCGATTATGATATGGTCTTAGGGAAGGATTGGTTGAGGGACCAGTATGCTAAGATAGACTGCCATATTGGCAGGGTCGTTTTTAGCATTCCAGGCGAGCCGGAGTTTTCCTTCTCCCGAGGCGAAGTTGAACCTTCTCTTCCAGTATTACGGATGGCAGTAGCAGTAATGCAGTTACCCCAGATAGTTGAAGAGTTTCCAGATATTTTCCCAGAAGGGCTTCCAGGGATGCTGCCAGAGCGGAAGATCGAGTTCACCATTGACTTGATTCCTGGGACAGCACCATTGTCAGAGAGAGTCTACAGGATGGCGCCGTCGGAGCTAAAAATATTATACAAGATGATTGAAGAACTTAGAACCAAGGGATTCATTCGTGCAAGTGGATCGCCTTGGGGAGCCCCGATGCTTCTTGTGAAAAAGAAGGATGGTATGTCCAGATTATGTGTAGATTATCGTACCTTGAACTCAGTGACAATCAAGAACAGATACCCTCTCCCGAGGATAGATGACTTGTTTGATCAACTCAAGGGGGCAGTAGTATTCTCGAAGATCGACTTGCGGTCAGGATATCATCAGATCAGAGTCAGAGAGTAGGACATCCCGAAGATAGCATTCAGATCCCAGTATGGGCATTGGGAGCTCCTTGTTATGCCATTTGGAGCAACCAATGCGCCGGCTGTATTCATGGACCTCATGAATCGTATCTTCATGCCTTATTTGGATTAGTTCGTGATTGTGTTCCTAGACGACATCCTGGTCTACAGCAAAAGTGAGGCGGAGCATGAGCAACATCTCAGAGCTGTTCTTCAGATTCTCAGAGAGCACCAGTTGTATGCCAAGTTTAGTAAATACGAGTTCTGGCTCGATCGTATTTCATACTTGGGTTATATCATCACCAGGGGAGGAGTGGAAGTGGATCCCCAGAAGATTATGGCCATTGAGACATGGCCAGTGCCCAGCACGATTGCAGAAGTTCGCAGTTTTCTTGGCTTGGCCGGCTACTACCGGCGATTTATTTCAGACTTTGCTCGGATTTCAGCGCCATTGACCCAGTTGACTTGTAAGGATGTGCGGTTTGCTTGGACAGCAGAATGTCAGGATTTTTTTGAGAAGTTGAAGCGAGGCTTGATGACGGCACCCATTCTCACGCTTCCAGATGGGACCGGAGGATTCTCGGTGTATTGTGATGCTTCGAACAGAGGTTTGGGATGTGTTCTGATACAATATGGAAAGGTTATAGCTTATACATCACGTCAACTTCGTGATCATGAGAGGAATTATCCAACCCATGACTTGGAGCTGGCAGCAGTAGTGTTTGCACTTAAGTTGTGGAGGCACTACTTGTATGGAGATAGGGTGGAGATTTTCACCGACCACAAGAGCTGAAGTATGTTTTCACCCAGAAGGATCTTAATATGCGTCAGAGGAGATGGCTGGAGCTTCTTGTAGATTATGATGTCAACTTGCAGTATCACCCAGGGAAGGCCAACATTGTTGCAGATGTATTGAGTAGGAGAGCCAGAGTTTATTTCCTAACAGCGCAGCCGGAGTTATTAGCGGATCTTCAGAAGATGGGTATAGAAGTTGTTCTCCCTTCCAGTGTGGCGTTGATGGCCAGCATACAAGTTCAGTCCACTATAATTGAGAGGATTCGGATGGCTCAGTCAGCAGATTCCAAGCTTCAGCGACTCAGAGCAGAGTGTGAGGCAGGACGAAGACCAGAGTTATGTATCCATGAAGACGGTACACTTCGACATGGGAAGCGTCTTTGTGTACCTAGTGGAGATATCAGACAGAAGATCATGGCAGGAGCTCACAGTTCTCAATATTCTATTCATCCAGGCGGTACGAAGATGTACCGTGATATTCGTCAGCATTTTTGGTGGAATGGCATGAAGAGAGAGATAGCCCAATTTGTCTCTCGATGTTTGGTTTGTCAATAAGTTAAAGCTGAACATCAGAGGCCAGCTGGACTTCTTCAGCCCTTGCCAATTCCATAATGGAAGTGGGAGCATGTAACCATGGATTTCGTGACTGGATTACCTAGATCTCCAGCTGGTCGTAATGCTATTTGGGTTATAATTGACCGGCTCACGAAGGTGGCTCATTTTCTCCCGTTTAGAGTTGGTCAGTCGACGGCTCAGCTAGCAGAGATGTATCTCCGGCAGATTATCAGATTGCACGGTGTACCAGTCAGTATTACCTCGGACAGAGATTCCAGATTTACGTCGCACTTTTGGCGTAGCCTGCAAGAGAGTTTGGGAACTCGCCTCCAGTTCAGCTCAGCCTATCACCCGCAGACAGATGGCCAGTCAGAATGCAAGATCTAGACTCTCGAAGATATATTGAGATCTTGTACGCTCGACTTCGGTGGTTCATGGGAAGATCACCTGCACCTGGTGGAGTTCTCGTACAACAATAGTTTTCAAGCTAGTATCCAGATGGCCCCGTTTGAGGCGCTGTACGACAGGAAGTGCAGATCCCCGCTAGCCTGGGACGATGTTGGAGAGAGGCAGATGCTTGGTCCAAAAATGATTGCTCAGACTGTTGAAGTGGTCAGAAGAGTCAGAGATCATCTTCGAGTTGCCCAAGATCGCCAGCGTTATTGGGCCGATTCTCATCGGCGCCATCTTGAGTTTTCTGTCGGCGACCATGTGTTCCTGAGGATTTTGCCTAACCGTGGCGTCACTCATTTCGGCGTACGGGAAAAGCTTAGTCCTAGGTATATAGGGCCGTTCGATATTCTGGAGCGAGTAGATAATGTGTCCTATCGTCTCGCTCTTCTGCCGTCGCTAAGAGAGGTGCATGACGTGTTCCATGTATCCCAATTGCGACGGTATATCCCGGACCCAAGCCACAACCTGGATCATTCGGAATTGGTTGTTGGTACCAACCTTTCGTATGAGGAGAGGCCCGTGTCTATATTGGATCGGAGAGAGAAGATACTCAAGAACAAGACTATTAATTTAGTCCGTGTTGCTTGGGGTCATCACTCTTTGGGTGAGTCAAAGTGGGAGCATGAGGATGATATCCGATCGCGATATCCCGACCTGTTTGACTCGTGAGGTATAATATCTTTCTTATGCCTCATACCTTCAATTCCTTGCTTGCATGAATAATTGCTTGATTAGTATAGCTTGCCTGTGATTAGTATAGCTTGTCCTTGTCATTCTAGCCTCTTGATTAAATTCCGAGGACAGAATTCTTTTAAGGTGGGTAGAGTTGTAATACCTGTGGTTTGTATTACGTATCTTGGTATACGTATACGTATTCTTGACTCGTATTGCGTATTTTCCTGCATGGTTATTTTGGTATTTCCTTCTTGGTTCGGTTCAACTTGTTGCTGGTTCGGCTTGACTTGATTTTAGGTGGACCGAACCACCACCTACCACCACCACCCTCATTTATATTTCTACCTAACTCTCTCCCTCTTTATTTATTCTTCTCCTTCACTTCTTCTTCTCCACCATTACTCTTCCACCTACCAGGGAAGAGAGCTTGGCAAGTGCAACTTGTTTCATGATGGATCTCAAGTTTTATTGTTCCATTCTCTTCCTTACTTGATTTTAAGCCTCTTTAGAACTTGGCATTTTTGTATTTGATGGATGGATTCTTGTAGATCTAAGTTTGTAACTTTTCAGTTTTCTTGGCTTTGATCTCTAAAACTTGGTTATTTTTGAAAACTAATGGTTCTATGTTGTAGAGAATTCAATTTCATACAGTTTTGGCTTTTGTTTCGCTTGATTTCGACTTCGGATGAGTAAGTTATGGCCATGATAAGTTTTCGGAACTTTTATGGCTGAACTTGCTGATTGGGGACGATGACCCCCATGCGCCCGGAAGGCCATGCACCGGAAGGCCATGCGCTGTGAAGTCCCGGTAATGCATCCCTTAACTCCGAGCGTGTCATGCACGTAAGTTCCTTAGACGCATGTACTGAAGACGCAACGTGAGTTTCCCACGCGCCGATGTGCAGAAATTCCCATGCGCCGATGTGCAGGAATTCCCACGCGCCGATGTGCAGGAATTCCCACACGCGGATGTGCAGGAATCCCACGTACCGATGTGCAGGAATTCCCACGAGCCGATGTACAGGAATTCCCATGCGCGGATGTGCAGGAATCCCACGCGCCGATGTACAGAAATTCCCACGCACCGATGTACAGGAATTCCCATGCACGGATGTGCAGGAATCCCATGCGCCGATGTGCAGGAATTCCCATGCGCCGATGTACAGGAATTCCCACGCACGGATGTGCAGGAATCCTACGCGCCGATGTGCAGAAAATTCCACGCGCCGATGTACAGGAATCCCACGCGCGGATGTACAGGAATTCCTACGCGCCGATGTGCAGGAATCCCATGCGCCGGAATTGCTCCATTTCACTGTTTTTGCCTGTTTAAGTTGTTTTGTAGCTAGAATCTTGAAAAACTCAAAACATAAAAGTTGTAGATCTTTTCCTTAGCTTCAAAAATATGTCACTAGTTATTTTATGCAAGTTTCTCTCATCCATGATAATGTAAGAATAGAACACGACAGTGGCCCGCTGTGGCGCACTTTTGACAAGCAAACTGACATAATATATCATGATATGCTGTTACGACAGATAGCCTGACATGACAAGTATGAATGACCTGGACACCATGGACGATTGCATTTGTACAAATAAACCAGTACTGTCTTGCATCATGTCTAGGATAGGGATTCCTGAGTACCACGGTCAGGGATACCTACAGTAATTGACTAAGGCTAATAAACTAGAATAATTCAATAGACATGAAGAGATTCCCAGCTACAGGCAATTCCGTTATCTGGACGCATTAAGTGGACTTGTAGCCTACCGACGAGTAGAGCACATTTCCAGCACACAGTCACGTGTTGCATTCTTTATAAACGGACCTTCGACTTGGATAACCGGATGGTCTACAGGGCTTGTGGCTGTTGGGATAATCTTATTGCATCTTGCTAATAACTAGGCCTGTGATAACCCTAGTTAGTTAAAAGTATCAAGCCGTACTCTTGATTGGCCGTGATTGATTGGATGGAGTTTATTCCAGCTTAGTCTTATCCTGAACCTGTGCAAGATTGTGACATGATATGATTATTGATGCTTGTCTTAACAATAACGATCGGGGGTCCAGTTCTGTTCAGGCGAAGGGTTACAACCCCGGTCCTTGTTTGGTTTAAGGGTTGTAACTGGCTCCCGGAGCAGTTCTGTGTCCTCGCTTCGTTTATTGTCTTATTGTAACCCCATGCCATGTTCGTCATATTTTACCTTACCTTAATAGCATGATTATCTATACTGGCCTTAACAATAAAGATCAGGGGTCCAGTTCTGTTCAGGCGAAGGATTATAACCCCGGTCCTTGTTTGGTTTAAGGATTGTAACCTGGCTCCCTGAGCAGTTATGTGTCCTCTCTTCGTTTATTGTCTTGTTACTATACCAATAGTATTTGATACGGGTTTCTATTCAGGTGAAGGGCTGCAACCCCGGTCCTTGTTTGGTTTAAGGGTTGTGACCTGGCTACTTGAATGGTTTCTTTGTACTCAGTTTACTGTTGTTATCTCTATTATTATCAATTCTTTATTTATTATCTTTAATATTCTATTGTGATTTGCTGGTTTTAGTTCCTAAGTAAAGTCTCCTTTGTGGCACTTGCTCTTTCTGGGGTCTGACCCAGCTGGTTTTGAATGGCCAGATATCGGAGCAGCTCCAGAGAATCTACCTACCTTCCAGCCAGATGGTGACAACCAGGCGTAACCCTGGCAACGATTGGGTTTTTTTGTCCTCCCACATTATTGTTAAATTATTCTTTTAAGGCATTTAGCCGACGAGCACGTGTTAGCTCGATTGCACCTTTACATACTATCTGCCTATGGGCTGTAACATGATTGGCAAATCCTAGGGTTGATCATGTATTGACTAAAACTCTTGCTAGTCCTGACATTTTGTACGACTAGCTTCATGATCATCCAATATGTAATGTATGGGACGCCTTACTATTGTATATTTGATGTTCTAATATCTTGCGACTGTTACTACTTGCTTGTGATTGAGACAATAGGCTTATTCTTGACCATAGGAGACTGATGGTTTGTAGTTAAACCCTCATGTATCTAGACAGCCGTGACCGTATAGCGAGGTGGGTTGCACTTCAATATACGTAGCTGGTTATGTCTGCCCCCGCTCTCCAGTATTCTGGTTCTGGGGTGTGACAGTGACCTAGAACAGCGTTCTACCGTCGACACTACGACGTAGGCTGGACGCTGTTACGTACTCGTACTCTCACAGTGGGTGCGGGTCGTAACAGGGCACTTATCTCTTATTATGCGCCCAAGGCCTTCCCTGCTTAGGTGTATAGTCTCTGGCATGAGTCTAAGGCCCAAAGCTCCCCTGCTTGGACGCATATATAAGCCCACTGAGTCTTGAAAGATAGTTTTCTTTCTTTCTTCCCAAGTGCACCCTGTCCCTAGTATGTGTGCGCATGCTCTCCTTAGGCGCATGCCCTTAGGCGCATAGCCTTAGGCGCATAGTCCTGGGCGCATGCCATGCTCTTAGGCGTATGCTAACCTGGGCGCATACAACTCTAGGCACATGACTTCCTAGGCGTATGCCATCCCTTGTGCGCATACCATCTCTTGGGCGCATGCTCTCCTGGGCGCATGCTATCCTGGGCGCATGCAGCCCCTGGGCACATGCTGTCCCCGGGCGCATGCTGTCCATGGTACCCCTTTTGACCCTTTGTGCCATTTCTTGTCAGGATAATTCTTGTCACTTTTATCCATGCTTATTCCCATAGCCCATAGTATAAGGTCATTGATCTTTGTCTTAGCTTCAAGAATCTTTTTGTTTCACTTCAATTGGAGTTCATATGCGATCGATGGTTTCAATCATAGTTTTGACCTTTTAGCATGTTTTTTGTACTTGACGTTTTGAGGTTTTCTTCGGCTGCAAAAAATTTCTTTAACTTGATTAGATGATTTTGTACAGTTAGAGAATAATTCTACCCCCTTATATTCTTAACACTAGCACAGATTCAATTATTGTTTTATGCCAAGTAGTTACTTTTATTTATTCCTTCTCCCATGCTATGATATGTCTTTTATCTAACTCTTTCAACATGCGATCCTTATTGTCATGTTTGCTTAATCTAGATAGTGGCCCGTCGGGGTGCACTCATGATTTGTCTTTTTTTGCTTAATCTAGATAGTGGCCTATCGTGGCGCACTCATGTTACATGTCTTTCTTTGCTTACTAGATAGTGGCTCGTCGTGGCGCTCTCATGTTACATGTCTTTCTTTGCTTACTAGATAGTGGCCCGTCGTGGCGCACTCATGTTACATGTCTTTCTTTGCTTACCTAATAGTGACCCGTCGTGGTGCACTCCTGAACATGTCTTTCCTTGCTTACATAATAGTGGCCCGTAGAGGCGCACTCTTGACAAGTACTCTTTACATGACAAGTAAACCTAAACATGACATGCTTAATCAAGATGCTGTTGCGACGGCTATTTCCTCTTGCTAATGCAACTCTTTTGGACACCGTGGTTAAGTTCTTTGTGTATGTGTGCACAAGCTACATGTCTCATCTTGCATCCTGTCTATGATATGGATTCTTGATTACCACGGTCAGAAATTCATACTGAATCTGACTAGGATAACGACTAGATTGATCAAGTAGCTCGTAAAAAGATTTTTCAGTCACATACAATCCCATTATCTGGGCGCTTTAATTGGACTTGTAGTCTGCCGACGAGTAGGCACATTTCCAGCATGTTGTCATGTGTTGCACCGCCAAGTCATCTAATCAACTCTCTCAACCTGCGGAAGGATAACTCGAATAGTCTGCAGGGCTTGTGACAACTGGGACATCTTATTGCATCTTGTTAGTAATTAGGATTGTGATAAGCACCCTAGTTAGTTAAAGTATCAAGCCGTACTCATTACTTGACCATGATTGATAGATGTAGTCCAGTCCAGTTTACTTTTGTCTAGGCAGTGTCCGTATGTTTCTTTCAGTACATTATTGTTTATGCTTTACTTTTGTCGATGAATGATCGGAGGCTAAGTTCTATTCAGGAGAAGGGTTACAATCCCGGTCCTTGTTTGGTTTACGGGTTGTAACTTAGCTTCCGGAATAGCTACCAAGTCATCTTATCATTTGTCTTCCTATTCAGTTCTCACATGTTCTACATAATCTTTTGCTAAACATTGATTGAAGATTAAGTTTTGTTCAGGAGAAGGGTTACAACCCCGGTCCTTGTTTGGTTTACGGGTTGTAACTTGACTTTTGAAATAGTTCCTAAGTCATCCTATCATTGTTGTTCTATATAGTTCTCACATGCTCACATGTTCAGTTATCTCACAAGCTTTACATGATCCCTATGCTAAGTCAACAAGATCTCATGACCCGACTGGCTCACATGCTTACATGATTAATTGATTTTACATATTCTCAAGCTTCCGTTCATTTAACATGACTGCACTGTACATTATGGCACATGTTAATTACCTTACGTCACATGAAGCTTTTCTTATTATCTTTTCCATTCTCAGGATGAGTGCATTGGTAGTGCACGAGTCTCGATCTGCATTTACTTATTGCCTTCTCTAACCATTGCTATGTTAGCTATTGCTGGTTTTAGTTCCTAAGTTTGGCTTCCTTTGTGGTAATTGCTATTTGGGGTCTGACCCTACTGGTTTTGTTTAGCTAGATCTGATAGAGGATCCCAGAGGATCTTCCGTACCATCTACTCGACGGTGACCATCCGGAGCACAGAGTACCTAAGTGGGTTTCTTGTTTCATTCTCCCACTTGATATGTACATTATTCTTTTGTGACGTTTAGCCTCCGAGCACGTGTTTAGCTCGTGTTTTGGTTCTTGATATTTAGCCTACGAGCCTAAACATGATATGCATATTCTAGACTATAGCTAAATCTTATCATGTATGACTATTACTCTTGCTAGTTCTCTATTTTGGTATGACTAGCTTCATGATCATCCATGTATAAATGGTTTGGAATGCTTTACTATTATATGTCTAATGATCATACTTCTTGTACTTTGTATAATTGCTTGTGATTGAGATACCTAGGATTGCTTGACCTAGGATCGACTGTTGGCTTGTAGAAGTAACCCCCATGTCATGACAGCTTATATGTGATTTCAGAGTACAAGCGTACTTTGGTATCACGTTGCTGGCCTTATTTGTCCCCACCTGCCGGTATTCTGGTTCTGGGGCATGAGATAGGTTTTAGTGGTGGCCCATGCAGGTCTGATTTATCAGATATGTGAGGGTTACTAATGTTTAGTTATCTCAATCAAAATTATCCTTTATTGATATCATTCGTATTATTCTCTATCTCTGATCCTTTGACCTGATATCTGCCTTGATCGTTGATCTCTCCTGTTCCCTCGATTTGATCCTTGTGTCCTTTAACTTTCAGGGATACTGTTCCTAATCCTTCCGATTACCTTGTTCGGGTTCTGCCAATGGCAGGTCAGCAATCTTCTGTTAGGCCAGTTGTAGAGGATCAATCTCAGCATTCAGGTACAGAGTCGAGAGTTGACTCGAGGGCAGAGATATCAGTCTATTCCGATCATCCCGCTATGCCCGTACAGTCAGTAGTCCGAGCGGAGGTAGTTCCAGATCAGCCCGATATACTCGCACTCATAGAGATTATTAAGGAAATAATGGAGTCACAACAACGACGAGATCTCGTTCTCCAGCAGAGTATCCGGATGTTGATAGATCGAAGTGAATAAGGAATACCAAATGAATTTCAAGCCGAGAACTTGCATCCAAAGAAAGTGTGGATTGGAGCCAGACAGTACCAGTCATCCAGTCAGTCAGCATATCGAGCCCGGCCTACTGTAGAGGCAGTACGAGGGCGAAAGCATATAGCTAGGAGGACCACATCCAGAACTGAGGGTCGTAAGAGGTACCACTCACCCGTATCAGGCTTTTCACCCCAACGTCCCTCACTAGTACCAGCAGACCAACGTCCATACCAGCACCAGGAGTTACCAGTCGTATGTTCCTTCTGTGGAAGGGAAGGGCACACCCATCTTACTTATCAGAGTTCTAACTTTCTATGTTTATCTTGCGGTTCACCTGACCACATGATAGGAATTTGTCCCCGGCGGAGTCAAGGTAGATCATCATCCTTCCAGCCTTCTAACTAGCAGGCACCAACGTCGATTCAGCAGCAGCAAGCTCAGAGGAAGAGAAACCAGCAGCAGTATCAGGCAGAACAACCTGTACATATTGTAGAAAGTTAGGGCATTCTAGATCAGTTTGTTAGACTGCTAATAGGCGATGCTTCTGCTGTGGAGCAGAGGACCATTCAATTAGCACTTGCCCATATCTGACATCTCGAGGACGACCATCTGCACAAGATATACCACCGCCATTCTTTCAATCACCCCCGGCATCACCTCACGTAGTTGATGAGCAGCTAGGTCCAATACTAGATGTTCAACCATTGGCACAGTACCCACTGCCATCACGAGCTCAGAGGATCAGACAGCTCAGAGTATAGTTGTATGCACAGTACCAGGAGCAGCTCTAGTATCTGCATGAGGATAATACCTTGCGAGTCTCAGGTACCATCTGCATGGTCTCCTTTCAGTTATGACCTTTGGATTTGTGTTTCAGTAACATGCCAGAGTGACAGTATATCTTGGGTTCTGGTCGACGACTTTGTATTCTATTTATATGTAGAGTACAATGGTCGATTTGACTTATTCGGTGAGTGAAGGCGGGTTTCTCGTCCCACTCTTCTGTCTTCGTACCTTGAGACAGGTGATAATTATCACATGTCTCGACTACGACGATACGTCCTGGGTAGTGTCATGTCTTAGACTAAGTTATTGGTACCGACTTACTTTGAGACTTGACCTTTATCCATTTTAGGAGTCAGCTTAGGCTAGCGAGGACGTTGGTCCATACTCAACTGACTCAGGAGGCATATCTATTCATATTCCTCCAGCCCTTCTTGATTGTGGTTGTGTTATTGCTTACGCATTTATTTATATTACTGCTGCCTTCATTTACTGATATGCCATGCCTTGTTTGATTTAGATAGTTGTATTTTCTTGAGCTTTTGTTTTGGTTATCATGCTCGACTAGCTTTAGGAAATTCCGAGGACAAAATTCTTCTAAGGATGGAAGAGTTGTGAGACTCGTCTCACTGTATCGGTATTTATATAAGGATACGTATTTTTGTACTGTGTTTTGTATTTTCTTGATTTTCGAAACATTTTAAAATTTTCCCAACTTATAGATTTTCTCCTTGATCGACATATCTCCAGTGCACCATTGTATGTCGATGGCATGCCTGTTACTCTCGTTTACTATTATACGTATTTTCAGTATACGTATACGAAATTCTGGCCTTTGTCAGGTGACCCGTGTTTTGACTTATTTTTCTTAGCCTTGCTTTGGTTTAATTTTGACTTGGTTTAATTTGGTTTGGTTCAACTTGGTTTGGCTTGGTTTAGTTGGTTGGAGATGAGATAGTTTTGTATAAAACCCAAACTTCTCTCTCTCTCCACCATTATTTCCTTTCTCTTCATCTTCTTCCTTTTTATTTTCTCCTCCAACCTAAGGCAAGTACATCTTGCCAAATGTTGGACAAATATTATTTTGTTTGTTCTAAACTCTTTCTTATATAATTATAAGCCTCTTTAGTACTTAGCATTTTGATTTTGGTAGATAATTTCTTATAGATCTAAGTACTCATATCTTGGTTTCCTTGGGTTTTAATATACCAAAATTCATTATTTTCAAGTTTTGATTGTTCCATGTTGTAAAGAATTTGATTTTACTCAAAATGGACCTTTGAAAACCCGGATTTCGATTTGTTTTGAGTGATTTATGAACTTGAAAAGTTCATGGGTTCTATGAACTCATGTTCTCTTATTGGAGAAGATGAGCAGTGATGGACGCATAGCCATCAATATGCGCCCAAGCCATACTTCTTCCTGCTTAGGGTGTATAGCTCTTATTATGCGTCCAAGGCCTTCCCTGCTTAGGCGCATAGGATCTAGCATGAGTCTAAGGCCAAAAGCACCCTTGCTTGGGCGCATAGTCCTTTTTATGCACCCACTGAGTCTTGGAAGATAGTTTCCTTGCTTTCTTTCCAAGTGCACCCTGTCCAAGCATGTGGGCGCATGCTTTTCTTAGGTGCATAGCCTTAGGCACATAGTCCTGGGCGCATGCTCTTCTGGGCGCATGTCATGCTCGTAGGCGCATGCTAACCTAGGCGCATACAGCTCTAGGCGCATGACTTCCTAGGCGCATGTCATCCCTTATACGCATACCATATCTTGGTCGTATGCTCTCCTGGGCGCATGCAGTCCATGGCACCCCTTTTGACCCCTTGTGCCATTTTTTGTCAAGACAATTCTTGTCACTTTTATCCATGCTCGTTCCCATGGCCCTTAGTGTAAGGTTATTGATCTTTGTCTTGGCTTCAAGAATCTTCTTGTTTCACTACAATTGGAGTTCATATGCGATCGATGATTTCAATCATAGTTTTAACCTTTTGGCATGTTTTTTGTACTTGACGTTTTGAGGTTTTCTTCGGCTGCAATAAATTTTCTTAACATGATTAAATGATTTTGTACAGTTAGAGAATAATTGTAACCCCTTATATTCTTAACACTAGCACAGATTCAATTGTTGTTTTATGCCAACTAGTTACTTTTATTTATTCCTTCTCCCATGCCATGATATGTCTTTTATCTAACTCTTTCTACATGCAATCCTTATTGTCATGTTTGCTTAATCTAGATAGTGGCCCGTCGGGGTGCACTCATGATTTATCTCTTTTCTTTGCTTAATCTAGATAGTGGCCCGTCGTGGCGCACTCATGTTACATGTCTTTCTTTACTTACTAGATAGTGGTCCGTCGTGGCGCACTCATGTTACATGTCTTTCTTTGCTTACTAGATAGTAGTCCGTCGTGGCGCATTCATGTTACATGTCTTTTTTTACTTTCATAATAGTGACCTGTCGTGGTGCACTCTTGAACATGTCTTTCCTTGCTTATATAATAGTGGCCTGTAGAGGCGCACTCTTGATAAGTACTATTTACATGACAAGTAAACCTAAACATGACATGCTTAATCAAGATGCTGTTACGACGGCTATTTCCCCCTTGCTAATGTAACTCTTTTGGACACCGTGGTTAAGTTTTTTGTGTATGCGTGCATAAGCTACATGTCTCGTCTTGCATCATGTCTAGGATATGGATTCTTGATTACCACGGTCAGGGATTCATATTGAATCTGACTAGGATAACGACTAGATTGATCAAGTAGCTCATAAAAAGATTTCCCAGTCGCATACAATCCCGTTATCTGGGCGCTTTACTTGAACTTGTAGCCTGCCGATGAGTAGGGCGCATTTCCAGTACACTGTCATGTGTTGCACCCCCAAGTCACCTAATCAACTCTTTCAACCTGCGGAAGGATAACTTGGATAGTCTGCAGGGCTTGTGACTGCTGGAATATCTCATTGCATCTTGTTAGTAATTAGGATTGTGATACCCCTAGTTAGTTAAAGTATCAAGCCGTACTCATTGCTTGGCCATGATTGATGGATGTAGTCCAGTCCAGTTTAGTTTTGTCTAAGCAGTATCCTTATGTTTATTTCAGTACATTATTGTTTATGCTTTACTTTGTCGATGAATGATCGGAGGCTAAGTTCTGTTCAGGAGAAGGGTTACAACCCTGGTCCTTGTTTAGTTTACGGGTTGTAACTTGGCTTCCGGAATAGCTTCCAAGTCATCTTATCATTTGTCGTCCTATTCAGTACTCACATGTTCTACATGATCTTATGCTAAATATTTATTGGAGGTTAAGTTCTGTTCAGGAGAAGGGCTACAACCCCGATCCTTGTTTGGTTTACGGGTTGTAACTTAACTTCCGAAATAGTTTCTAAGTCATCCTATCATTATCGTTCTATATAGTTCTCACATACTCACATGTTCAGTTATCTCACAAGCTTTACGTGATCCCTATGCTAAGTCAATATGCTCTCATGACCCGGTTGGCTCACATGCTTACATGATCAATTGATTTTACATATTCTCAAGCTTCCGTTCATTTAACATGACTACACTGTATATTATGTCACATGTTAATTACCTTATGTCACATGATGCTTTAATTATTGTCTTTTCTATTCTCGGAATGAGTGCAGTACACGAGTCTCGATCTGTATTTACTTATTGCCTTCTCTAACCATTGCTATGTTAGCTATTGCTGGTTTTAGTTCCTAAGTTTGGCCTCCTTTGTGGTACATGCTATTTGGGGTTTGATTCCACTGGTTTTGTTTGGCCAGATCTGATAGAGGAGCCAGAGGATCTTCTGCACCATCTACTCGACGGTGACCATCCGGAGTACCGGAGTACCTGAGTGGGTTTCTTGTTTCATTCTTTCACTTGAAATGTACATTATTCTTTTGTGGCGTTTAGCCCCCAAGCACGTGTTCAGCTCGTATTTTGGTTCTTGATATTTAGCCTACAGGCCTAAACATGATGTGTGTATTCTAGTTATAGCTAGATCTTATCATGTATGACTATTACTCTTGCTAGTTCTCTATTTTGGTATGACTAGCTTCATGATCAGCCATGTATAAATGGTTTGGGACGCTTTATTATTGTATATCTGATGATCATACTTCTTGTACTTTGTATAATTGCTTGTGATTGAGATACCTAGGATTGCTTGACCTAGGATTGACTGTTGGCTTGTAGAAGTAACCCCCATGTCTTGACAGCTTATACGTAATTTTTGAGTACAGGCGTACTTTGGTATCACGTAGCTGGCCTTGTTCGTCCCTACCTGCCAGTATTCTGGTTCTGGACGTGTCAGTACCGTACTGACAAATCGACTAAAGGATTGTAACTGGCTTGGGATTTGAAAATGAAAAAGCTTAGAGCACTTTGGAAGACGTATTAAGTTTAGAGAGAAGAGAGAAGAGAGGTGTGTTGAAATGAGTAAATTTTTTCTCTATTTATAGATTTTCCAAAGTCAGAATTCGGGCAGAACTCAGACATAATTCAGACAGAATTTTTTAAGAGAATCTCGGTAAATAGTCGTTGCATCCGTAACGGTAGGATGACCAAGTTCAAAAATCCAATGGCACCAAATGAACTCGCGGTGAGTTCGGACCGAACTCGGTTGGTGACCAGAGTTTGATTTTTGAGGAATTTTGTAAATCGGATTTTGAGTTTTGGGTTTTTAAAAAGTTTTAGCAGTTAGGAACTTTTTGTAAAATGGGCTATTTTTAAAACATAGAATATTTTGAAAATATTTTTGGGGTAGCCTATTTGCCAGTACGACTCGGTGTACAAAGTATTCCTAGACACAATAAATATGAAAATTATATTGAATATTGAAATACAGACTCATGTGGCAAAGCAACTTCAGCCTTGAACAGAGTGGTAGAAGTTCTCAGCAATCGTCCAAGTAGCCCTTATATCGAGACATGGTTAGATCAATTATTAAAATCAGGTTCGACCATGACCAATGGGCCAACATGACAGACTTCTGTCCTCTAAGGTTCATAAATTCGAATGTCAAAGCATGGTCTTCAGGAAGAGGAGGTTGACCAGGGAATTAGGTTTTACCTAGCCGAGTTCGGGCAGAACTCGGTCTGAGTTTGGTTACCTCATTTCCAGAATGTTTCTAATTTGGATTAAGGCTAATTTTGAGTGGACTTGGATTGATTAAGCTTTCGAGTGCCAACTGTGAACACAATGTTCATTTGGTCCTATAAACATATCGATAATACATAATAAATAAAGACAGGAGCAGGCTGCAAACTTTTTGAAATGAAGGCTCTTTTCATGCAGTCGTCCATAGATAAACAAACCTGGAAATCTGAATTTCTTTCGGACGATTTGCCCTCGAACCCCCTTAGGGGCGCTGCCCCCTCGACCCCTATCCACCGACCGGGCAGCGGAACCACGAGTACAAGGCTCTTGACATGTCGTTGGGTGGTTCAGAGAAATCTTCTGGTATAAAGCCATCTTTGATCCGTCATGAATTCGTTATTGCATATTTCCAAGCTCGATCATGCTTACTGCTTGTCTACAAGTACGTGTTAGGTGAACAAAGCGATATGATACATTCAATGAACATTCAGGACAATCTAAGTTTAACAGATCATGAATTGTGTGAATTTTAGTGATATCATAATCTTAAACTTAATTAATTAACCATATTAAAAAAGCTTGATGCAATCATTAGGCTAACACTTAATACTCTGTCCCTACCAATGTCAACAAAAAATGGTAACTAACTGAAATATCCTCCTTCTTACCCCCTCTTTGGTAGCCCCCCTCCTTCTCCGGAATGCGACGGTGCAGCAACAACAGCGACAACACAACAACAACGACGACGACCTACTGGCGCAACATGGACGTGAAAGAGGAGGGGCGCACGAGGGAAGAGGGGGGCGCAAGGGAGGTGGGGATGGGGGTGGGGGGGTACAGGGGTGGGGGGGGGGGTAGGGGGGGGGGGTGGCGTGGGTGGTGCCGGGGTGTGGGGGGGCGGGGGGGGGGGGGGGGGGGGGGGGGGGGGGGGGGTGGGCGAGGGGAAGGAAAAAAGAGGATATATAGTTTAGTAAATTTGTATTATATATATATATATATATATATATATATATATATATATATATATATATATATATATATATATATATATATTGTTAAAAAAATATTTAACGTTAAAGTGACGAAGGGTACATAGTTGAAAATATTAGTTGAGAGATGGTATTAATTTAGTAATTATCAAACTTGAGGGTATCAAGTTGAAAAGCTTGAATAGTTAAGGATATCAAATTGCAATAGCCAAAAATATATATTATATTGAGGTATAATACAACATATAAATAATAATAAATAACTGGATCATTTTTATGATTTATCATACATTTGAATAGAAACTAGTTTTTACTTTAATGGTGAACCTTATATATATTTTTTATTTACTTGCACATTTTTTTTATCGTTAGTTACTTTTTAAAATAAAAAAAAACATTATGTATATATTTTTATCTACCAAATATGCAAGTAAATAAAAACTAAAACTAATTCTTCTTTAAATTTTTAATTTTTTATAACTATTGTTACAAAGTTCGGAATCATAACACAATGCTAGCTTGAATCATTGCTGATATAATATTTGCTAGTGTGTACTAACGTTGAGCACATGTACATGCATGCCAATCCACACGCACCTACACTTTTCCTACACTAAATTTTATTGGAAAAATATACGTTCTTTCCGTCATTCAAATAACATATTAATGTTTACTCAGAACATAATTCATGATTTTACTGGAATGCGATGAAAATACACACAAGTGTTTTGCATTAAGTATAATTTCCAAACCTATAATTTTTGGATTGTATAGAAAAGTCAATGTTTTATCAACGGAGTCAAACTTAATTTCCAATTCTACAACAACCAGTTAATATAGTGACAAAAAAGAAACATGTATAAAACATATTATGGGTCAACATTTTTTCCTTCCATAAATTATGCTGAAATATACATACTGGAAGAAAATAATTTGTTGACTTTTTTTTTTTTTTTTGGAAGTTTTGGAAAGTTGAATGCCATGCCTAGCAATATTATAAAGTCAAAGCTTCCCCTAACACTGTTAAAATTAGTAAATGT
The DNA here is from genome assembly GCA_029216955.1 of Iris pallida. NCBI lineage: Eukaryota > Viridiplantae > Streptophyta > Magnoliopsida > Asparagales > Iridaceae > Iris > Iris pallida. Next base: position 7,177,817 of record JANAVB010024996.1, read on the forward strand.
CACCATATATATCAATCTAGAGTTGCACTCAGGGACCACCGAAAGGGAAGTCTACTGAAAAAAAGAAAGGATTTGATGTGGATTCAAATTAATTTCTAGTTTGGACAAAAAGTTAAGTGAGGAGTCTGTGGTCCAAGAACAAGGACCATCACCGACCTTAATAAAAAAAAAAATACAGTAAAAATTGAGGGTTATGCTTCTACTATATTCTGGAGAGAGCTATATTTAGGTAGCATATAACTTTTACTTAATTTGATATGCCTTAAATGCGTTACAGTATGCATTAAAGGAATTGAATTTAGGTTGTTGATAGATAGTATATAGAGATTCAAAACTAAGATATCTTATATTGATTGTTATATATTTTAATAGAGATGTCAAAGCCTATTTATAGAAAATACAAGTAGTCAAAGGAGGGCATGAGGTGATATGCTAATCAAAGGAGGTGTTGATAAGAGCTACTATTTGGCAAGACTCGTGGTATGTAATTTGGAATGGGAGGTAATCTTCATGTAATTATCTCTACATTTCCCCTCAAGCGAAGTATATGTTAGAAATTATTTTATTTTCTCTTTTTGTAATCTGCAACAAGAAATAAAAAATAAAGTAAAAGCTACCGGTCTTCTGGGAAGTCGCGTACGTAGCACTGTCCTAAAAGTTTATCCGAATCTATGTGCAGACTTTTTCCGAATGCTCATAATTGTAAAAATTTTGCTCTACCGGCATCTCATTGTTGCACACAACGCAGAGAAACCCTGGCTTAGTTCTGTCCAGATCAAAGATGACGAACATAAGAGGAGAAGTTTTTAGAGAGAGTTTTCACGTAACTATTTCTGTGTAGGAGAGAAAAAGATGAAGGCTCAATATATAGGCATAGCAAATTGTAACCGAAGGCTGTACTCAAGGATCTGGATTATGCTGTATAAAGGCACATAAAAAACGTGTTTGTAACATTTGGATTTAATGAGAAAAAATTGTCCAACGTTCAAATATTTATGGATTTGGAAACGGTCAAAAAATTTGAAGAGTAGCAAAAAGATTTTTAGGGTCTCAGCACGAACCTGAAGAGGAAATCGAATCGGCATTCGACGCCTGCAGATGTGGGCACGTGTCCGCTCCCATTACTCGAGCCAAACCGAACCGAACCGAGCCGTGTCGGACCGGACGACGACGGCGGAGTACGCATGTAGCCCATAGGGCTTGTGACGCCCTAGAACCAGAATAATGGAGAGCGGGGGCGTACAAAGCCAGCTACGTATATTGAAATGGAATCCACCTCGCTATACGGTCACGGCTGTCTAGATATATGAGGGTTTACTACAAGCCAACGGTCTCTTATGGTCAAGCTTATTGTCTCAATTTCAAGCAAGTAATATAGTTACAAGATGTTAGATCACCAAATATACAATAAAAGGCGTCCCAAATATTACATATTCAGCTGATCATGAAGCTAGTCATACAAAATACGAGGACTAGCAAGAGTTAAGTCATACATAATCTACCCTAGGATTTGTTAATCATGTTTACAGCCCGTAGGCAGACAATAAGTAAATATGCATCGAGCTAACAGGTGCTCGTCGGCTAAACGCCTCAAAAGAATAATTTTACAATGTAGTGAGCGAATCAAAATGGAAAACCCACTCGTAGCCCGGGTTCCTTCTAGTCGCCACCATCGGGCTGGAGGTTCGGTAGATCCTCGGGTGCTGCTCCGAAATCTGGCCACACAAAACCAGCTGGGTCAAACCCCAGAAAGAGCAAGTGCCACAAGGGAGGCCACAAAATAAGAACAAAAGCCAGCATATCAGATCATAAGGAATAAAAGAAAAGTACAAGTAATAAAGAGAACAACAGGACAATAAACGACTAGGGACGTGGAACCATTCCGGGAGCCGGGTTACAACCTGTAAACCAAACAAGGACCGGGGTTGTAACCCTTCGCCTGAATAGCACTGTGTCTCTACCCATTTATTGTTAAAGATAAGTAAAACAATCATGTTCAGGAGTACCAGGTACAGGGACTAGACGAGACTTAGACAAGGCTGGACACCATCCATTCACAAGCGGCCAAGCAAATACTACGGCTTACTACTTTAACTAACTAGGGTTATCACAAGCCTAATTACTAGCAAGATGCAAATTGAGAAATTCCCAGTCCCAAGCCCTGCAGACTATCTAGTTATCCTTCCGCGGGTTGAGAGTATGGTTGGGTACATTGCCCGGGAGACAATATACCCTTAGGTGACTTAGAGGGTGCAACACATGACAGTGTGCTGGAAATGTGCCCTACTCGTCGGCAGGCTACAAGTCCGTTTAAAGTGCCCAGATAACGAGATCGCCTGTGACTGAAAATTCTCCATGAACTATAGTTTGATCTAGTAATTAGCCTAATCCATATTCAGTGCGAATCCCTGACCGTGGTAACCAGGGAGTCACGTCCTAGACATGATACAAGACAAGACAAGTGGATTGCACAAAGCAGCAAGAATGAACACCCACGGTGTCAGAGTTGATTATATGAGTCAAGTTAGCCATCGCAACAGCATCAAGTCACGTCAAGTCAAGTTACAAGTCAGGAGTGCGCCGCCACGGGCTACTATCAAGTTATCCAGTTACAAGATTAATCATAAATCATAGTTTACAAGTTAAGAGCACACCCCATCGGGTCGCAACTAAGAAGATCAGAAAGTACTAGGATCATAAATCACAGAAATCACGAAAACCGTACTAGTCATAGGTAAAACACCAAAACCGTGCCAGGTCGTGTTGGGTCAAGATAGTCGTGTTGTGTGGAACAAGATCTCAAAACTCCATCCACAAAAGCGAAGCGAAGCCAAGTCCAAGGAATAAAACCAAACCATCATGGGCAAGTGGGTTGCGCTGGGGTTAGATTGCGCTAGGGTCGAACTGCGCATGAGTTGAACTGTGCAGAAAATGAACTGCGCATGAGTTGAACTGCGTAGGAAATGAACTGCGCATGAATTGAACTGTGCAGGAAATGAACTGCGCATGAGTTGAACTGCGCAGGAAATGAACTGCGCATGAGTTGAACTGCGCAGGAAATGAACTGCGCATGAGTTGAACTGCGCAGAAAATGAACTGTGCATGGCCTTGCGCTAAAGAGCGCTGGCCGAGGGTCATCTTCTCCATCAGGCCGAGGGAAAACCCAAGAATCACCAAAATTTCCAAATCTCATAACTTAGCCAAATCAAAAAGAAATTTGGATTTTCAAAGTTCTAACTTGTGTAAAATTGAATTCTCTTCCACATGGAAGCCTCAAAACAAGAAAAAAAAAATCTAAGTTTAATAGATCAAAACTAAGAAAATCCGAAAATGGTTAAAACTTAGATCTAGAAAAATGGAAGCTCCAAATCACAAAATACCAAGTTCTAATGTTGTTCACCATGGCCTAATCTAGCTAATGGACAAATAAAGTAGGGTTCTTATGTGGTGGCAAGGTGCACTTGCCTATGGTGTTGGTGGAGGAAGGAAGAAGAAGATGAAGAAAATTAATGAAAGTTATGAGGAGAGAGAAAGTTAGGTGGAGTTTTAATGAGGGATGATATGTTGTGTTGAGGGTGGAGGTTTAGCTAAGTGTGGTCCAATGCATACTAAACCAAACCAAACCAATTCCTTCTCCATGAAATAAAACCACGCCAGGTCCAAAACCCTTTTTACGAGAAAACCAAAATCCGCAAGTTAAACCAAAACACAATTACAGGCCAGAATCTGAGGAAATTAAAATACAGGTCTGAAATACATACAAGCTTAATTAAAAATACATATTCCGAAATACGGGCATTACAACTCTACCCACCTTAAAAGAATTCCGTCCTCGGAATTTAAATCAAGATGCTTAGAGATGTAAGAGCCAGCTATACTATCCACAATTAAGCTACACTAAGCAAACAATCAAACAATCATACATGTAAGCAAGGGATGGAAAGCATAAGGCATAAGGAAGACATTATACCTTATGAGTCAAATAAGTCAGAATATCGCGATCGGATGTCGTCCTCATGCTCCCACGTTGACTCACCTAGAGAGTGATGACCCCAAGCAACACGGACTAAGCTAATAGTCTTGTTCTTGAGTATCTTTTCTCTCCGGTCCAATATAGACACGGGCCTCTCCTCATACGAAAGGTTGGTACCAACAACCAATTCCGAATGGTCCAGAATATGGCTCGGATCCGGGATGTACCATCGTAATTAGGACATATGGAATACATCATACACCTCACTTAGCGACGGCGGAAGAGCGAGACGATAGGATACATCTCCTACTCGCTCCAGGATATCGAACGGCCCTATATACCTAGGACTAAGCTTTCCCCGTACGCCAAAGCGAATGACGCTGCGGTTAGGCGAGATCCTAAGGAATACATGGTCGCCGATAGCAAACTCTAAGGGACGTCGATGAGCATCGACCCAATGGCGCTGGCGATCTTGGGCCACTCGAAGGCGATCTTTGATTCTTCTGACCACTTCAACTGTCTGGGCAATCATCTCTGGACCGAGAATCTGCCTTTCTCTAATATCATCCCAGGCTAACGGGGATCTGCACTTCCTACCATACAGTGCCTCGAACGGAGCCATCTAAATACTGGCCTAGTAACTATTGTTGTACGAGAATTCTATCAGGTGCATATGATCCTTCCACGAACCACCGAAGTCAAGGGTACAAGATCTCAACATATCTTCAAGGGTCTGGATTGTGCATTCCGACTGGCCATCTGTCTGTGGGTGATAAGCTGAGCTAAACTGAAGGTGAGTCCCCAAACTCTCTTGCAAGCTGCGCCAAAAGTGTGACGTAAACCTTGAATCTCGGTCCGATGTGATACTGACGGGCACACCGTGAAGCCTGACAATCTGCCTGAGGTACATCTCTGCTAGCTGAGCCGTAGACTGCCCAACTCTGAATGGAAGAAAATGAGCCACCTTCGTGAGCCTGTCAACTATAACCCAAATAGCATCTCGACCAGCTGGGGATCTAGGCAATCCAGTCACAAAATCTATGGTCACATGCTCCCACTTCCATTCTGGAATCGGCAAGGGCTGAAGAAGTCCAGCGGACCTCTGATGTTCAGCTTTAACCTGCTGGCAAACCAAACACCGAGAGACAAACCGGGCTATCTCCCTCTTCATGCCATTCCACCAGAAATGCTGACGAATATCACAGTACATCTTCGTGCCACCGGGATGAATAGAATACTGTGAACTGTGAGCTTCTACCATGACCTCCTGTCTGATATCTCTACTGGGTACACAAAGACGAGTACCGTGTCGAAGTGTACCATCTTCATGAATGCACAACTCTGGCCTTCTTCCTGCCTCACACTCTGCTCTGAGTCGCTGAATCTTGGAATCTGTAGACTGCGCCATCCGGATCCTCTCGACTATGCTGGACTGAACCTGTAGACTGGCCATCAATGCCACGTTGGTAGGAAGAACCACTTCAATTCCCATATTCTGAAGATCTGCCAATAATTCTGGTTGCGCCGTTAGGAAGTAAACTCTGGCTCTCTGGCTCAATGCATCTGCTACAACGTTGGCCTTTCCTGGGTGATACTGCAAATCCACATCATAGTCCACCAGTAGCTCGAGCCATCTTCTCTGCCGCATGTTAAGGTCCTTCTGGGTGAAAACATACTTCAGGCTCTTGTGATCAGTAAATATCTTCACTCTGTCCCCGTACAAGTAGTGCCTCTACAACTTAAGTGCAAACACTACTGCTGCCAGTTCCAAGTCGTGGGTCGGGTAATTCTTCTCATGATTACAAAGTTGACGTGATGCATAAGATATTACCTTTCTATGCTGCATCAAGACACACCCCAATCCTCTGCCTGAAGCGTCGCAATAAACTGTGAATCCTCAGGTCCCATTTGGAAGTGTGAGAATGGGAGCCGTTACCAAACCTCGCTTCAACTTTTCAAATGTTTTCTGGTACTCTGCTGTCCATCCGAACGGCACATCCTCGCGGGTCAACTGGGTCATCGGCGCTGAAATCCTCGCAAAATCTAAAACGAATCGTCGGTAGTAGCCGACTAATCCAAAGAAGCTGCGAACCTCTGCCACTGAGCTTGGTACTGGCCATGTCTCGATAGCCACAATCTTCTGGGGATCCACTTACACTCCTCCTCGGGTAATGATGTGACCCAAGTACGAAATGCAATCGAGCCAGAACTCGTATTTACTGAACTTAGCGTACAACTGGTGCTCTCTAAGCGTATAAAGGACGATTCTGAGATGCTGCTCGTGCTTTGCTTCGCTCTTGCTGTAGACCAGGATGTTATCTAGGAACACAATCACGAACTGATCCAAGTAAGACATAAAAATGCGATTCATGAGGTCCATGAATACGGCTGGCGCATTGGTTGCTTCAAAGGGCATAACAAGAAACTCCCAATGTCCATACCTAGATCAGAAAGCTATCTTCGGGATGTCCTGCTCTCTGACTCTGATCTGGTGGTATTTTCCATAAAGAAATTCTCTTTGTTTGTTGTGTTTCTGGGAAAATTACAACTGTGGGAATCTGATCTAGAAGACGATCACTTTATCCCTTGGACTATGCGAAGAAGAAAAGCTCTCAAAATTTTGACAGTAGATATCAATGTATCTGTATAATGAATGAGGAAAAGAACTCTATTTATAGAGTCAAGAATAATAACTGAAAAGATAACTGTCTTCACAGCCTATGCCTAGTTAAAAATTACGCAGGATTTAACATACACAAGGCTGTGAGCAGTTACTGGACGTGGCCTGTAACTGTTGGACACATGGCAATCATGCATGAGTCGTGTACAAGTTATAGGACACGCAGGCGAGAGATCAGTGGCATGGCTGCCACGTACTCCAATTTGATAAAATCCACGCAGACTTGTTGAATATGAAATCCACGCAAACTCGGTGTAGAAAGCTTCAAAATCTACGCAAACTTGGGGCAGGAAGCTTCAGGATCCACGCAGACTTCGAGGCAAAGAACTCGAAAATCCACGCAAACTTGAGGAAGAAAACTTCAGAATCCACGCAAACTTGAGATGAAGATCACAAATACACGCAGACTTGAGATAGAACTGCCAGCTGTCTTGATTCGGCGTGTCTCGACTGACACAAAATCTCTGACAGTGATTGCTTTGTCAGTCGCATTAAATGACAAGAAACCCTTTTGGTACGCCAACTCGACGAAGGCTGAGTCTTGCTGAAGAAGATTTCGAAAATCATGCGATAGACGGCGACGATCTCTCGAATTCTGTGTATACGTGGCATACGAAGAGATATTCTTCGACTGTTATGTTGTCAGTCATAATTACTCTTTGACAAATGATGAGCTGTCTCCCAGCGTGATTTGTCTGGATCAACTGAGCGTGACTTTTGACTCTGTCTTGATCAACTCAGCGTGACTTTCATTTTTGAGGCCTACAAAACCCCCTTCAAAGTTTTCGAAAAATGATAAATTATTTCGAAATACTTTAAAAATAGAGATGATAAAATGGATTTAGTCACGCTGAGATGACTTCAAAATGAGAGATTTACTCCGAGATGTTTAGACTGTTGGGATTCTGTGCTGTTAGGATCCCGTGCAAATCTCCAAATATCGAGGCAATAATGACTTGACCGTCATTTAGAATTCTTTATGAGCCTATAAATAGGCCATAGATTACTTCTTTCTTTCTTTACTTGTGTTTGAAAGAGAGAACCCACAGAAGAGAACTTCATCTTCCCCGACGAACTCCTTCTTTCCCGACTTCTTCTCCTCATTTCTCAGCCGAAATGGCTCCTAAGAAAGCTGATGCTCAAGCCAAGGGGAAAGCCCCTGCGACTTCGTCGTGTGCCACAACTGACAGACTTCCTCGACAAGAAGTCCCGCAAGCTCCTATGCATCGTAAGTGATGGGAGAACACGAACTGTCGAATGAATGTAATAAATGAACGGATGAACCGTCAAGTATTAATGAATGTATGAATCGTCGGATGAATGTGACGCTTCATTATTTGAGGAACTTTTGCCTATAAATATAGCAAAAATTTGACAAGAACGAACGCTTCTTCTTTCGAACATAAAAATGTCGTCTGAAGAAGCATCCAAGAAGGCTGAAATCGCCATGAAGGTTCAGAAAGGCACTGAAGAACACCCTGTAGATCCAGTTCAATCGAAGAAGGCGGAAGCAGGCGAAGGTTCATCTGCACCCAAGCCACCAAGGGACATTCTGGATTTTCTGCTCGAACCAGGAAGGACTGAAGAAGAGGAAGCCATGAGGATGGCCGCTTGCAAATTCCTCGTGGGTTCTAGCAAGGAGGTTCTCGGCTCTTTTGCTGATCACGTCTTCGAGAAGGACGGTAGTGGCCCACGTCCAAAAGTAGAGAAGGATGATAGTGATCTTCCTTAATATCATGTATCATCATTCATGAAAATAAAATAAAAATTTTATTTTTTAAACATGAATTTGTTTGATGATTACAAGTATTTACATTTATACATAGTACTTTTTAAGGAATTTGCCATTAATAGGCATCAAAACTTTTCGACCATCCAATTCTGAGAGTTGATAAGCTCTATTTGAGAAAACTTTGCTCACAATATAGGGACCTTCCCACTTTGCGTCAAATTTGTCCTTACTCATATGAGTCATAGTCATAGGACGTCTGACTGTTAGAACAAGTTCTCCTTTTTGATATGATCGAACTCTGACTTTTTTATTAAAAGCTCTTAAAATTCTAGCTTGATAGAATTCAATATTCTGTTGAGCAGATAATCGCTTTTCATCCAGAGCTTCTAATTTCTGAAGTCGAAGACGATCGTTATTTTCAGCAGTGAGTTCATTAGCGATTGCTATCCTTAAAGAAGGAATTTGAATCTCTAATGGAAGAACAGCTTCACAACCATACACCAGAGAGAAAGGTGTACATTTGGTAGCATTACGAACTGTAGTGCGATAAGCCCACAAACATTCCCCGAGCTTGTCACTCCAATTACGTTTGTTAGTGGAGACAAACTTCTTTAGGAGTTTGATGATAGTCTTGTTGAAAGCTTCTGCTAATCCGTTAGCTGCTAGATTATATGCGGTAGAAGTCACATTATTGATCCGGTGATCGTCACAGAATCGAGTAAATTTCTGGCTGACGAACTGTGGTCCGTTATCATGAACAATACATCGAGGAACACCAAATCTGTAGATGATGTAGTGCTTAATAAAGCTGATGACATTAGACGTCTTAACTTCAGATAAAAGAATGGCTTCGGCCCATTTGGAGAAGTAATCGGTTATTGCAAGAATGAACCGATGACCTTTAGATGATGGTGGATTGATCGGGCCGACAATGTCCATGCCCCAAGCTTCGAAGGGCCATGATGCTGCCGTCGGATGTAGAAATTCCGAGGGTTAATGAATAAAATCTGCATGGATTTGACAAGCTTTACACTTCTTTGCATATTCGATGGCATCAGATACCATAGTGGGCCAATAATAACCCATACGTCGAATACGGTCTTGAAGTTTTGGTCCTGGCTGATGTGCTCCACAAATTCCATCATGTGCTTCACGAATGATTTGTTGAGCCTCGTCACCGGCAACACATTGAAGGAGTAAACCATCATAAGTTCGACGATATAAGGTCTTTGTTGTATGATTGTAGTAGAATCTGAGTGATCGTCGTCTGATAGATGCTGCCTCACTCGGATCATCCGGAAGAATATCATATAATACAAGATCTAAGAAAGGAAGTCTCCAATCTTTATCCGTATTCTGATTCTCAGTCGAGTTACTGAAGATGAATTCCATGCTGGAATCGGATGAAGATGACATCGATTTACGATTGAATCCAAATCCTCTTGTTGTGTTGACGTCATGAGATGTTGATTCTTCAATGTCAACTGGAAGTCCTAGAGTCAAGTTATTTTCAAGATGAAATAATTCTCGATTACGAACAACAATCATTTGTTGCCGTCTGATTGGAATAGCTAGCACCGCTGCAAGATTAGCAAGGGCATCAGCTTCTGTGTTACATGCTCGCCTAACATGTTAAATGAAGAATTCTTCAAACGAAGAAGCCATAGATATAGCTGTTTTATGATAAAGAACCAGATCTTGATGGCGGACTTCATAAGTACCCCTTATCTGATTGACAATGAGTTTAGAGTCTCCATATGCCTCCAAATGTTGAATATTTAGATGTTTAGCGAGTTGAAGACCAATGAGTAATGCGTTGTACTCAGCTACATTGTTTGAACACGGCTGATCGAGAGAATAAGCTCTTTGGATAGCAAGACCTTCTGGCGATACAAGAACAATTTCAACTCCAGCGATGATATCGCCATTAGGACCAATTCTTGATGCTCCATCAAAGAATAGACGCCAAGTAGGATCTTCTTCAGCAATTTGATTTGAATCTAGGACTTCATCTGGGATTTCATCATAGAGTTTTGAATTTTCTGGAATTGAGTGAGCAGCCAAAAAATCAGCTAAAGCTTATCCTTTGACTGACTTCTGAGAAATATAGTGCATGTCATACTGAGCAAGTAGGATTCCCCAGTTAGCTAATTGAGAATTCAAAACACTGGGTTTCTTCATCATGATCCGTATAGGATTGATCCTGGAGATGACATGAATAGTCTGGCCAATGATATAATGTCGTATCTTTTGAACAGCGAACATCAAGGCTAGACATTCTTTTTCGACCAGTGAATATCGAGGTTCAGCTCCGGTCATAGTACGACTGAGATATTAGATGGCTTGTTCATGACCATTTTGATTCTTTTGAGCGAGTAATGCACCTAATGAATGACTCATTGCTCGAGTATATAGGAGAAATGGAATTCCTGAAACGGGAGGTACCAATACTGGAGGGCTCATCAGATATTGTTTTATATCATCGAATGCTTTCTGACATTCATCATTCCAGACAAAAGAGACACCTTTCTTCATAAGTTTGTTGAATGGTCTGCAGCGTCCTGATAAATTAGAGATGAATCTCCTGATATAAGCGATTCTTTCTTGAAATCCTCGTAGCTCTTTTAAGGTGCGTGGAGGACGCATCTCTTGGATGGCTTTGATCTTCTCGGGATCCATGTGTATACCTTTAGAGGTAATGATGAAGCCGAGAAATTTACCACTAGAGACACCTAAGAAGGACTTAGTAGGGTTCATCTTTAATTGATGCTTACGCATTAGATCAAATATAGTCTTCAAATCTTGGATATGATCCTCCTTTTGTCGACTTTTGACTGCAATATCATCAACATAGCATTCGACTATTTTCTGCAAATGTTCACGAAATATAGTGCTCATAGCTCGTTGATAAGTTGCTCCTGTATTCTTGAGACCGAATGGCATAACTGTATAACAGTATGTACCAATCGGCGTTCTGAAAGAAGTGTGCTTCTCGTCCTCTGGAAACATTTTGATCTGATTGTACCCAGAATACCCGTCCATGAATGACATCCGCTCAAATCCACAGGTATTATTAACCATGACATCAGTGATTGGTGGAGGGAATTCGTCTTTAGGACATGCCGCATTGAGATCGCGGAAGTCTATGCATACTCTGATCTTGCCAGTCTTTTTAAGAACAGGAACAATATTAGCCACCCAATCGGGATGTTGTTCCTCTCTAATAAACCCAGAGGTAATGAGTTTATTGACTTCAGCTTCAATTGCATCCATGATGTCTGGATGAAATCGTCGCTGTTGTTGTTTGACCGGTTTAGCATTCGGCAAGATATTGAGCTTGTGAGTTGCAATTTGAGGATCAAGCCCTGGCATATCTTCATAACTCCAAGCAAAGATATCGATGTAATCACGAATGAGTTTGATCATGTCTTTCTTATCAGTTTCTGAAAGACTTTCACTGATGAATATTGGTTTGGGAGATCCCTCTTCACCAATATCTATTTGAACAAGTTTGTCTTCATTCGGAGGTTCTTTTTGCTCGAAACTGAACTCCCATTGATTATCTAATCTTTGGACCCACTGTTCTGATTCAGGTGAGATTTCAAACTATTCTTCGTCTTCATCACTTTCTTCAGAATGGTCAATGGAAACCATGTTGGAAGACAAAATGTTGCAGTAGAAGTCACCGATACTCGTATCGGAATCCCAAGAAGTGGTACTAGAAGAATCAGATCTCTTATCTTCGTCAAACTCGGGATCTTCATGGATAATATTGATGAAAGGAGTAGGAGCAGTATAACCCAATCCGTATTTCGTCCTTCCATATTTCAAAGGAGGAATACGAACAGGTATTTTTCTTCCTTTTCCACTATTGAGGCCAGTCCTGAAGTCATAGCCCATATTTTTGATGATGTCTTTAGATTGCTGACTATAACGACGTAGTTGTAATCTTCCAGTGTCATCATTTTTGTCTTCATCTTCTAAATCAGAAGGACTTTGAGGCCCTTTGTAGAAGAATATTGGAATGTCTCCTGGCTTTCTGCTGGGAACTAGAAAGTATGAAGATTGTACAGGTTCTAGAGATACATCTGTATGAACAGTCTGTACAACTCCTATGGTTATTGTGTTCAAGTCATCTAACAGATGTAAATAACTATGAACATAATTACACACATCAACGTACTGCAAAGGTGGAGACTTTTTATTAAATATAAAAGCAGCAATATTTACATTGGGAGAAGGCTGAGCCTTAGAGATTTTAGCCAAGTCAATGACTAAAGGGAGAGAAGAAGAAGAAGCTTTGTTTCGATTAAGATCGATAACAAATGGCTCAGAAGAGGTGAGCTCCCTTGAAGTTTGAGTAGGAAGAGTAGTCCGCCCTCCAACTGGAATTAGCAGAGTATCTTGTGAAGATACAGAAACTGTAGTACGCCCACTGACAGGAATGATCAGTGTATTTTGAGTAGATGACTGAGGTAACGGAGAGATCCGTCCACTCACTGGAATGATGAAAGAATCTTCTCCAGAGGGTTTAGGAGATTGTTGCTGAGTAGTTCGACCTTTAACAGGGATTATTAAAGTCTCACTTTGTGCATCTTCTTTCTCCGTAGCTTGTATGATCCTTGTATACTCTTCTTTGTACATTCGGGAATCATTGAAATAAGCTTCAACCCCATGGAAGGGATTTATATCAACAACTTCTTTTTGTACTCTTCCATTGCTATCAATGTATTTAAAACATTGATGAAGAGTAGAGGGCACCACATTATTTTCATGAAGAAAGGGCCTCCCCAGAAGAAGATTATAGGATCCCGCGATCTCGATCACATAGAAAGTGACTTTAGATCTGAAATCGCCTATCTGAAGCTTCAGATGAATCTTTCCCAAAGGCTCACTTCGGCTTTGATTGAATCCCAAGATAGTAGTAACCGTCTTGGAGAGCTTGTGAAGAGGGATTTTTAGTTCATCCAACAAACTCTTTGGCATTATGCTTATAGCAGACCCTGGGTCAATGAGGATACGATCTATCTTCATCGTATCAATATAACCAGTGTAGTAGAGAGGTCGGTCATGTCGGTTATCCTCCAGTAGCATGTCGTCTTGTGTAAAGGTGATATTTGGGATAATCTCCAGTACAATGTTGCAATGTAAGCAAGTGGCAGGTTTCGCATCTGGCTTCTTCAATTGTGCAAGACAAGAGTCAGCTTGTAGAAGTGCTTCACTTAACGTCTCCCGAGTTTCTTTAGAAAGACGTAGAAGTTCAAAGAGGGACATTCTAGCTGGAGTATTAACAAGTTGAGCCAAAATGTCGAAGTTGTAAGGCTTCTGAAGTCCAAGAGGAAGAGACTTCTTGATTGGTTTATCAAACTGAGCTTGTTGCTTGCCTTTCTCAAGAGTTGTGGGTTTGGGAGGAACAGGTTCATCTGGTGTAGTTGAAGGAACAGGTGCAGTAGATAATTCTTCTTCAGGAGGAACATTAGGAGCATCTTTAGCAGCTGAAGGGATATCAGTAGGATCTTCAGAATTTTTAGAATAATCCTTTAGGTAAGGTTTCCCCGTTCGAGTAGCACTAACAAGTGCTTCTTCTTTCTCTTTTGGCTCTGTGTCAGGGGTAGACCCAAGAGAAGTCATATGACATGACTTGATCTTTCCAGCCTTCTTGGACTTTCGAGAAGAAATCTTTTGAGGAGAAGGCGATTCAAAATCTGCCACTAGATCAGGATGGATCCATATGATTTCTCCAGTTTCCAAAGTGATTGGCACTAATCCTTCAGACCATGGAGGAGGAAGATTCACTATGTCAAGAGTTTCCTTGGGAATAGGAACGATCCCACTTTCAAGGAGTTGAGGAGGGAAATCTCCGAATTGAATAGAGACGACGTTGGAGGTGACGGTCTTCTCTTTTGGAGTAAGAGAGATAGCTCCAGATTTAATCATTTCTTGGATCTTTCCTTTCAGTACATAACATGTACGAATTGTATGACCCAGCATTCTGTGATATGGACAGTATTTAGGATGATCTGTTTTACCAGCTTCATCAGGTTTCTTGATCTCAGGTAATTGTATTTTATTACCTTTCAGCAGACATTCAAAGATACCAAGGACATCGTCGTCATCAAAAGAATATTCTTCTTTGGGGCGAGTTGTTCTTGATTGTTGAGTTGTAGAGGCAGGAGTTTGAACATTTGATGCATCTTTGCTCTGAAGATTAACTTCAAGAGTTTCTTTTCCTTTGCGAGCATTATTTTTATTGCTAGCACCTTGTCCTGTTTCTTTAGGAGTCATCTGCACTCCTAAACCTTTGAAGGTTTCAGCACTGATTTCTGCAGCTTTGGCACTGACTATGAAGGAAGGCCAATCTTGAAATTGAGTGGACCCTGTCAACATACTGATGATTAGCAACAAGTTTGATTTGCACGTGTCAATGGTGACAGCATCAGGAGTTCCAAGAGGCATCTTCAGAGCTTCTCTTCGAAACCGTTCGATGTATTCCTCTGTAGATTTATTATTTTTCTGCTTGATTCTAATAAGAGCAGACATAGTCATGTCATTAAGCCCTTCATAGAACCTTTCAAGAAACATCTGTTTGAAACCAGCAAATGAGGTAATGCTCCCATCTGGGAGACTCCTATACCATTCATAAGCCGTTCCCTTGAGACATCCAATAAATACCCGAGTAAGGAGGGCATCACTTGGTTGCAGTTGATCAGTCATCACTTCAAAGTGATTAATAAACTGACTTGGAGAAGTGGTTCCATCATAGAATGAGATAGTAGGAGGCTTGTATTTAGGAGGATATGATACTTGCTTCTATTCTATCGGATAAGGCTGCTTGATGCCTAACCTTTGTAAACCATCCTTCTGTTTGAATGCCTCGAATTGAGTTTTGAGATTCTTCAATTCTTCAGAGACAACTCCCGAAGATTGTGGAGTTGTGGCTTGTAGTGAATAGTTGGGAGGAGGAACAGCATTGTAAGCACTACCCCCAGCTCCAGAGAGACTAGGATTTGGTTGAGCTGGTCCAGGAGTATTAGATTGTACTGCTGGAGGAACTTGTACTGGACTTATATCAGTATCAACTGGTATGGCATCTGGTACAGTCTGTCGATTTTGCAACTGAGCTGTCATGAGTTCATACATCGACTTCATTGTGTCAGTCATAGACTTCATTTGCTGTTCCAAAGAAGCAATTCTTTGATCTTGAGGAGTCAAGGAAGAAGAAGGTTCATCAGTATTCCCATCAACCATGTAAGTCGTGACTGTACAAGGAATTATTGATGAACTGGTAGATGTTGTTTGTTTTGAATCATTGCTTTGTGCATCAAAGTCAATTATAGGAGAACTACCCCTAGTAGGAAGAGGTGGGAAGTTAGATTCTCCAAGGAATTCAGAATCTATTTCAGGGATCAAATTTCTTTGACTAGAAGCCAGAACTCTTGCTCTGGTGTTTCTATATACTCCATCTGGACTATCAACTCTACCCCTGGTGTCCTGAGAAGTCATATTGACAGAGGCAAACAAAGGCTCATCTTCATCAGGCATAGGTTCATACTGAATCCTATTGAAGATAGACTGTCGTTTTGTTTGACATCTGCATTACATTATGACTCTTGGCTGGAAGTCACATTCATGATCACCATGGTCTTGAACCGTTGATTGACATCTGTACTGAATTATGACTCTTGGATAGAAGTCACATTCAGCATATTCCTTTGACATAGAATTACTCCTTCTCTTCTGTTGAAGATATTCCCGTAAATCTGTTTGTGAAGATTGAGGAGTATACTTCCTGTTCTTGGGTCTTGATAGCTCTTGATTATACAAAGAGTGATTAATGTGAGCCATATAATTTCTTGTATACTCTGCATCTGGATCTTTTATCTTCATATCCAATTGGTATAGTTTTTTAACACCAGAAGTGCTGAGTTTTGTTCTTAAATCAGTGGAAGGTAACACATTAATTTTGGAAACATAGAGTTTTCCTTCCATTGATCTGGATATTTGCAGAGAAGGAAGAGTTGAACCACTCCTTTGATTAGGAGTTGGTAACAGACCCTCTTTAATGGACATATTCTGTGCCCAATTTGAAGAAGTCATAGGAGAAGATATTAAGGAATATTTCTTCTTAGACTCATTCAGATTTTGAGACATAGAATGTCCAGAAGGAAGAGTAGTCAAAAGACCATCTCCTTTCCTTTGACTAACAAAAGTATCAGTCAAAGCTGTTCCTGAAGTAAAAACTACAGGAGCAGAAGAAACAACTAAAGAGTTATTCCTTTTCGAAGGGACTTTGTGTGGAAGACCACCCCCAGTTCTAGTAGAACTCGGTAAAGAAGAAGAGATAACTAAGGAGTTATTCTTCTCTGATGAAATACATGCTGAAACAGATTTGGCTAAGGAACCAGTACTGTTAGCGTAACTTTTAATTTTAGAATTACACGCTGGAACAGATTTGGCTAAGGAGCCAGTACTGTCAGCGTGACTTTTAGGGTTGAATTCGCACGCTGGAACAGATTTGGCTAAGAAGCCAGTACTGTCAACGTGACTTTTAGGGTTGAATTTGTACGCTGGAACAGATTTGGCTAAGGAGCCAGTACTGTCAGCGTGACTTTTAGGGTTGAATTTGCATGCTGGAACAGATTTGGCTAAGGAGCCAGTACTGTCAACGTGACTTTTGATTACTATCATCTTCGAGCGCACAAGAGTGTGCGTGCTTGCAGTGGAGTTCTTGCCAGAGATAGTAGTAGACACTGTGGCAGAGACTTCACCATTGACTGCCAACTGATTCTTAGGGACATAGACAGAGTGTCCCTTCGACTTGGCAGTGATAATGGAGGCTGGAGTGGGCTTGCCACCCTTAGCCCGCTGCATTTCTTCATAGGCGAGTTGATCGAATTTGATCGTCATCACCTTCTTTGTCGAGCCGATTGACGAAGTATCGTATTGAGTTGTTACCATCTCAGAAGAGGAGATGGTTTTCCCCAGCAGAGTCGCCAATTTGTTTTCCATAAAGAAATTCTCTTTATTTGTTGTGTTTCTGGGAAAATTACAACTGTGGGAATCTGATCTAGAAGACGATCACTTTATCCCTTGGACTATGCGAAGAAGAAAAGCTCTCAAAATTTTGACAGTAGATATCAATGTATTTGTACAATGAATGAGGAAAAGAACTCTATTTATAGAGTCAAGAATAATAACTGAAAAGATAACTGTCTTCACAGCCTATGCCTAGTTAAAAATCACGCAGGATTTAACATACACAAGGCTGTGAGTAGTTACTGGACGTGGCCTGTAACTGTTGGACACATGGCAATCATGCATGAGTCGTGTGCAAGTTACAGGACACGCAGGCGAGAGATCAGTGGCATGGCTGCCACGTACTCCAATTTGATGAAATCCACGCAGACTTGTTGAAGACGAAATCCACGCGAACTCGGTGTAGAAAGCTTCAAAATCCACGCAAACTTGGGGCAGGAAGCTTCAGGATCCACGCAGACTTCGAGGCAAAGAACTCGAAAATCCACGCAAACTTGAGGAAGAAAACTTCAGAATCCACGCAAACTTGAGATGAAGATCACAAATACACGCAGACTTGAGATAGAACTGCCAGCTGTCTTGATTCGGCGTGTCTCGACTGACACAAAATCTCTGACAGTGATTGCTTTGTCAGTCACATTAAATGACAAGAAACCCTTTTGGTACGCCAACTCGACGAAGGCTGAGTCTTGCTGAAGAAGATTTCAAAAATCACGCGATAGACGGCGATGATCTCTCGAATTCTGTGTATACGTGGCATACGAAGAGATATTCTTCGATTGTCGGGTTGTCAGTCATAATTACTCTTTGACAAATGATGAGCTGTCTCCCAGCGTGATTTGTCTGGATCAACTGAGCGTGACTTTTGACTCTGTCTTGATCAACTCAGCGTGACTTTCATTTTTGAGGCCTACAGGTGGTATCCTGACCGCAAGTCTATCTTCGAGAATACTGAAGCCCCTTTGAGTTGATCAAACAAGTCATCTATCCTTGGGAGAGGGTATCTGTTCTTGATTGTCACTGAGTTCAAGGTACGATAATCTACACATAGCCTGGACGTACCATCCTTCTTTTTCACAAGAAGCATCGGGGCTCCCCAAGGCGATCCACTTGCACGAATGAATCCCTTGGTCCTCAGTTCTTCAATCATCTTGTACAAAATCTCCAACTCTGAAGGCGCCATCCTGTAGACTCGCTCTGATACTGGTGTTGTCCCGGGGATCAAGTCTATAGTGAACTCAATCTCCCGCTGT
The DNA here is from genome assembly GCA_029216955.1 of Iris pallida. Lineage (NCBI taxonomy): Eukaryota > Viridiplantae > Streptophyta > Magnoliopsida > Asparagales > Iridaceae > Iris > Iris pallida. Next base: position 7,196,491 of record JANAVB010024996.1, read on the forward strand.
GGCGGCATCCCTGGAAGTTCTTCTGGGAAGACATCTGGAAACTCTTCAACTATCCTGGGTAACTGTACTGCTGCTACCGCCATCCGCAATACTGGGGAAGATGGCTCCACTGTACCTCTGAAAAATGAGAACTCTGGCTCGCCTGGAATGCTAAAAATAACCCTGCCAATATGGCAGTCTATCCTAGCATACTGGTTCCTCAACCAATCCATGCCTAAGACTACATCATAGTCTACCATAGGGAACTCTATAAATCTAGCGGGGAACTCTCTACCGCTAACTACGATCCGACACGAGGAAAACACTCAATCTACTTCCACAAGACCATTATCAGTAAGTATATTGAGCCTTACTGATAATGACTCTGGCTCCAATCCTATCCGTGTTGCGAATCGTGCAGACATGAATGAATGCGATGCACCAGAATCAAATAATACCGATGTTAGAGAGGAGTTGACCAGAATAGTACCTGCCACTACCTCACCCGGTGTAACCTCTTCTTCCATAGCCGTCATCATTGCCTGACCTTATCCTCTGGCTGCGGGTCCCCTCTGCTGGAAACCTCTCTGCCTGCTCTGTACTTGGGCTTGGGTATACTGCTGCTGGTTCTTGATGGAACTGAGGATTTCCAGAACCCTTCCTTTGGTGTGCGTATTGATCGATAGAAAGTTAAACAGATCTAATACGTGTTCTAACCCTTCAAAGGCGGAAACTAGGGTTCACGAATTATACCTGCGGCGAAAAGGAGACAAGTAATTCCTGGCAACCTCGAGCGGCCGACCCCAAGATCTTCTGCACGTATTCCTTCCTCGAGTTGGACGTCGTGTGGGCGACAATCTCCCAACCTTTTCTTCTCCTTGGCAGCCCTCTCTTTCTCTCCTTACGCGAATCACGAATTCAGAGAAAGTTTCAGATTTCTGATCAGTAATTTGGCGGCCATAGAATAGAGGATATATATAGGCTACGACAGGGACCATGAGAAAAAATTAGGGTTAGGCCTCCTAACGGATCTGGATATCCCGTGTTCAGCCCGAACACACAATCCAGGCCCATTAATAATAGCTCGGTCCACTAATGAGCTATTGTTGCACTACCTCCCTAATCCCAAATTATGTTTGTGGGCTCCTTTTATTATATGCTTGTTTGGCTCCCCATGTTAAGATATCGTATGTCCGTCGATCAAATTAAGTTACTGACAACTATATTGATTCGACATCTTTTATCCTTAAGTAGTACCGCTCAACTTTATTTGTCACGTCGGATATAATCCACCTACAAGATTTACATGACAATCCTTATGAGCTCCTTAAGGAGACATCATCAACCCGATGTATCGGGACATGGATTCCATTTATAATCAACAGCTCATCATACATACAATGTTATTATCCAATTCATAGAGGTTGTTGATCCATAATGAATCTCACTCTTTTATGAGTTAAAATAATACACACTGCATATACATGTCCGTTATTATATCCGGGTTAAGAGCACAAGCATCCATAATAACAGAGGTGTTTGTTCTCTTATGTAGTCAGTACAAAGAGAACAACCTCAAGTGGTTCTGTTCAATACACACAAAGTGTACTAGTGTAAACCTATAGTCAAGATAGACTAATACCATATTACACAACAACCTTTCTAATAGATTGTCCAAGTCCATCTAGGTTGTGAACTATTTATATACTCCATAGGGAAAATGATAATATGATCTTTTGTGTGACATCACACACCATATTATCTACAATATAGAATATCAGACATTTGCATTAACACTTGCAACAAATACAATATGCAAACATTTGCCCATATGATTCTCATTCAAAATTTAAAGAAATAAGGTTATAAAAAAAGTGATACTTTTAGTATATAATCCTAATAATCTCCCACTTATACTCAAAGCATTGCTTTTCAGTATACTGTTACAAATCTTCCACTTATACTTAAAGCCATGCTGCTACACATCTGACTCCCATTCCCTCAATATAACTATCAAAAGCCTTAGCTGGTAAGCTCTTTGTAAAGGGATCAGCTAGGTTGTCGGCTGATACTATCTTGATCACAACAACTTTTTCTTTCTTTACGAAATCTCGTATCAGGTTGTACTTGCGCTCAATGTGTTTGCCAGTCTTATGGGCTCGTGGTTCCTTCGAGTTTGCAACTGCACCACTATTATCACAATAAAGTGTAATAGACTTAGGCAAACTAGGTACCACATCCAAGTCCAATAGAAAGTTTCTGAGCCAAACCGCTTCTTTGGCTGCCTCAGAGGCTGCCACATACTCGACTTCCATGGTGGAATCAGCAATACATTTTTGCTTGATACTCCTCCACACAATGGCTCCACCTCCCAAAGTAAACACATAACCTGAGGTAGATTTCCTGGAATCCCTATCTGACTGAAAATCTGAGTCTGTATACCCCAAGGGAACTAAACTATCTGCCTGGTAAACTAGCATATACTCTTTAGTCCTTTTCAGGTACTTCAAAATATGCTTTACGGTAGTCCAGTGCTCTTGTCCTGGGTTAGATTGATATCTGCTGACCATGCCTACGGCAAAGCAGACGTCTGGTCTCGTACATAGCATTGCATACATTAAGCTTCCTACTGCTGAAGCATAAGGAACTGCCTTCATGTTCTCTATCTCTTTAGGTGTCCTCGGACACTGCTCCTTTGATAGAGCAATTCCATGTCTAAAAGTTAAGAAACCTTTCTTAGAATTTTGCATACTAAAACGAGTTAGTACAGTATCAATATAGAAAGCTTGGGATAAGCCCAACATCCTTTTCTTGCGATCTCGTAGAACTTTGATCCCAAGGATGTGACCTACTTCTCCCAAGTCCTTCATATCAAACTGTTTGGATAACCATACCCTTACATCAGATAACACCTTCACATTTTTTCCAATGAGCAAGATGTCATCCACAAAAAGTACTAGGAACACCACCACGTTTCCGTCACACTTTCTGTATACACATGATTCATCCTGACATTGATCAAATCTATAGGATTTTATCACCTGATGAAAACATATGTTCCAAGATCTGGAAGCTTGCTTAGGTCCATAAATGGACTTCTTGAGCTTACAAACAAGATGCTTCTGGCCCTTTTCAATGAACCCGTCTGGTTGCTTCATATAGATGTCTTCCTCAAGACTTCCATTAAGGAAAGCTGTCTTGACATCCATTTGCCAAATCTTATAATCGAGATGAGCTGCAATAGATAAAAGAATCCGGATAGACTTAAGCATGGCTACAGGAGAAAAGGTTTCCTCATAATCGATACCCTCTCTTTGAGTAAAACCTTTTGCTACAAGCCGAGCTTTAAAGGTTTCAACCTTACCGTCTGATCCTCTTTTTCTCTTATAGACCCACTTGCATCCAATGGATTTTACACCAATGGGTGGTTCTACAAGCTCCCAGACCTGATTAGAATCCATAGATTCTATTTCAGATATCATTACTTTTTGCCAAGACTTTGCATTTTTATCTTGGAGTGCTTCATTGTAGGTACAGGGATTATAATCTTGTTCCTCAGGGACGAAGTCTGACGACTCTCCCAAGAACATATATCGATCAGGTTGTATCACAACCCTCCCACTACGACGAGGCACTATCGGTTGTGGTGTAACATTTGTGACACGTTATGCAGTTATTTGTGGTTCATCCTCTTGTACTGTTGGTACTGAAGTACTTGGTGTCTCACGTCTCAGTTCTTCTAGAACAACTCTACTTGTGGGTTTATGGTTCATCACATAGTCTTCCTCTAAGAATCGGGCATTGGTGCTAACAATGACCTTCTGATCCTTAGGACTATAAAATAAACCTCCTTTCGTTCCTCTTGGATAGCCTACAAACAAGCGTACTTCTGTACGAGATTCCAACTTTTCTGCTTTTCCATTCAGCACATGTGCTGGACTACCCCAAATGCGAACATGTTTCAGACTAGGCTTACGCTCAATCCACAGCTCTGTGGGAGTAAGAGATACTGACTTAGAAGGAACCAAGTTCAAAATATAAGCTGCAGTCTCTAAGGCATATCCCCAAAACGAATCTGGTAAATCCGAATAACTCATCATTGATCTAACCATCTCCATAAGAGTTCTATTCCTTCTTTTGGCTACACCATTCTGCTGGGGCGTTTCAGGTGCAGTCAATTGGGATGCAATCCCAGCCTCTGATAAATAATCCCTAAACTCTCCAAAGAGGTACTCGCCACCACGATCTGATCGTAATGACTTGATACATTTTCCATGACGTTTCTCCGTTTCAGCCTTGTACTCTTTGAATTTTTCAAAGTACTCAGACTTACGGCGCATCAAATAAATGTATCCATACCTTGAATAATCGTCAATAAATGTGACAAAATATTCAAAGCCACCTCTAGCTTGGATTGTCATGGGTCCACACAAATCAGAATGAACCAATTCCAACACATCTTTGGCCCTATACCCCTTTGCCGTAAAAGGCCTTTTGGTCATTTTACCTTCCAAGCAGGATTCACAGACTGGTAGTGCCTCCACTTCCAATGAACTCAAAGGTCCATCTTCAACCAGTCTTTGAATCCTTCTTAGATTAATATGCCCCAATCGTAAGTGCCAGAGATATGTTTGGTTCATACAAGAAGGTTCTTTTCTCTTATTTAAGTTAGATGACATATTATTCATTTCCATAAGTTGCATTGTGGGCGAAATAGGATTAAAGACATACAAATTATCAACCAATGCACCAGAACAGATAAAATGTTTATTCTTTCTAATAACAATATTGTCATTAAAATAAACTGAATATCCATCCTTAACTAACATAGAAACAGAAACTAAATTCCTTCTAAGTGAAGGTGCATAAAGACAATCTCTCAATGTCAAAGACTTATTTCTACCAAAAGACAAAGTAACATCTCCTAATGCAATGACCGATACTTTTGTAGCATCACCCATGAACAAGCATATCTCTCCATCACTGAGCCGTCTGGTTTCTTGGAACCCCTGTTATGTACTGCAGATATGATTTGTGGCTCCTGTATCTACACACAAGGTGCCGGTAGATAACACCGCTAAACATGTTTCAACTACTAGTTAATGAGATATACCTTCTTTGTTCCCTTATTTGAGAAGTGGACAATCAGTCTTCCAATGTCCTGACCCTTTGCACTTGAAACATTTGCCTTTCGGCTTTTTTACCGCGCCTTGAGGTCCCATGCCCTTCTTTGCTGAGTTTGCCTGTTTCTGAATGTTATTCTTCTTCTTACCGCCTTTTGGCTTAGAAGTAGAAGCCTTTTTAGAAACAAAAACATGACCACTCTGCCTAAAGAGAGATTCAGCATCCTGTAGCTCTTTTACAAGTTCTGCCAAACTATACAACCTTTTGTTCATGTTGTAATTAAGACAGAAATTGTCAAAACTTTTAGGCAGAGTCCCGAGAATGATATCGACCTGGGATTCCCCATCGATTTCAGCTCCTAGGATCTCTATCTCATTCAGATGACCCATCATCTTGAGAACATGATCCCTTACTGGTGTACCCTCAGCCATTTTTGTATTCATCAAACATTTCATAGCAAACTGTCTAGCTACTCTACTCTGATGTCCGAAGAGTTCCTTGAGGTTATACATCATGTCATAAGCAGTGGCCATGGCCTGATGCTGATGTTGCAGTACATTTGACATAGATGCCAGAATGTAACACCGTGCCATCTCATCTGCCTTTTTCCACTTCTTATAAGCCTCTTTGACCTCTTCATCAGAGTTAGCATCAGGCTTAGGTGGGCATTCCTCAACAAGTACATATTTGTACTCCTCAGCAGTCAGAACAATATCCAAATTACGTTTCCAGTTAATATAATTAGGACCAGTAAGTTTGTTTTCTTTAAGAATCACCATAAGTGGACTGAAAGAACCCATTTTTGAAATCCTGAGAATCACATAAATAAAATTATGTAGGATTTTTTTTTTTGAATTAACTAAATATTGATTCCCTCAAAACAATAATAAGAAATTCACCAACACCTTGAACACCATGAATTTAGCATGCCACGATAGTGTGGACGTATACAAATTCAACTTTGTTCAAGTAGGTTTTTTTTATTAATTTTACTATCATGTCAACATAACTTTATGACAAATAAAATTAATATGCTGGTCTTGCTCTGGTCATACAAATAATAGCAGTGACTCCGATGGGGAGGATACCATTATTTATATCTAAGTGTATACCATTACTTAATACTAAGTCCATTACCTTGTAATGAGTTCCTTCAGATGGAGAAGTGAACACATACTAGGTAACTTTCTACAATTATCCCTAAGGAAGTTTGTACTGGTGATCCATAATTATACTCATCCGATATGGAGGAAAGCACTATAGCCAACACGCAAGTATAATTACATCACCTACAAACCAGTAATAGAGACCATAGGATTTAAACTAAATAAATATCCTCTCCCACTTAGTTATTTAACAATGAGGGTTTTTCTACAAGTTGATATTATGTCCATGTTGTCCATTATTAATGTAGGCTTGGTTTTTCAAAAAAACAACCACACAATAATAAACATGCATAATCAGAAAAAGCAAAATGACAAAAATAAGAGAAAATATCCAACTATTATGGTCATCTTTGCTGCTCCGTCCTCAACTATCCGAATCCAAAATCTGGCGCTGCGCAGATCTATTCGGGGTTCGACCTGCCCGGTCAGGTCGCGGGGTTCGGCTGTCGATTCCTTCATCGAAAATCATTGTAGGCCTCAAAAATGAAATCACGCTGAGTTGATCAGAACAAGTCACGCAGAGTGATCCAAGAAGCAGCACAAAAGATACGCTAAGTTCTGCCTGGCCATCTTCTTTAGAAGTCACGCAGAGACAGCTCAGCCATACGTCAGAATCATAACGACTGACAACACAACAGTCGAGAAACGTCTCCTCATATGCCACGTATGCACAGAACTCGAGAGATCACAGCCGTCTTTTGCGTGATTTTCGAAATCTTCCTTAGCAAGACTCACACTTCACCAAGTTGGCGTGACTTTGGGTCTTATCTTCATTTAATGCGGCTGACAATATAATCAATGTCAGAGATTTTGTGTCAGACGAAACGTGCCAAATCAAGACAGCTGGCGGTTTGCTTGGATTCTGAACCTTCTCCTTCCTCAAAATATTGCGTGACTTTTGAGTTATTCTCCTCAAAGCCTGCGTGAATTTTGAAGTATTCTTCTTCAAAGCTTGCGTGGATTTCGCCTTCAACGAGTCTGCGTCAACGAATCTGCGTAGATTTTTGCCTTCAGCAAGTCAGCGTGAATTTTATTTCAACTGGAGTACGTGGCAGCCATGCCACCGATCTCTCTCTCGCGTGCCCAGTAACTTGCACACGACCCATGCACTGATGCCATGTGTCCAATAGTTACGGGCTACGTCCAGTAACTACTCATTAACCCTGCGTGTATTTAGAGTCTGCGTGACTTTTCAAGTGCACCAGTGGTGAGGTAGTTATCTTTTCAGTTACTATTTTGACTCTATAAATAGAGTTCTTTTTCTCATTCATTGTACAGATACATTGATATCTATTGTCAAAATTTTGAGAGGTTTTCTTCTTCGCATAGTCCAAGGGATAAAGCGATCGTCTTCTAGATCGGATTCCTACAGTTGTAATTTTCCCAGAAACACAACAAATAAAGAGAATTTCTTTATGGAAAATAAATTGGCGACTCTGCTGGGGAAAACCATCTCCTCTTCTGAGATGGTAACAACTCAATGCGACACTTCGTCAATCGGCTCGACGAAGAAGGTGATGACGATCAAATTCGATCAACTCGCCTATGAAGAAATACAGCGGGCTAAGGGTGGCAAGCCCACTCCAGCCTCCATCATCACTGCCAAGTCGAAGGGACACTCTGTCTATGTCCCTAAGAATCAGTTGGCAGTCAATGGTGAAGTCTCTGCCACAGTGTCTACTCCTAACACTGGCAAGAACTCCACTGCAAGCACGCACACTCTTGTGCGCTCGAAGATGACAGTAACTAAAAGTCACGCTGACAGTACTGGCTCCTTAGCCGAATCTGTTCCAGCGTGCAAATTCAACTCTAAAAGTCACGCTGACAGTACTGGCTCCTTAGCCAAATCTGTTCCAGCGTGCAAATTCAACTCTAAAAGTCACGCTGACAGTACTGGCTCCTTAGCCGAATCTGTTCCAGTGTGCAAATTCAACTCTAAAAGTCACGCTGATAGTACTGGCTCCTTAGCCAAATCTATTCCAGTGTGCAAACCCACATTCAAAAGTCACGCTGGCAGTACTGGCTCCTTAGCCGAATCTGTTCCAGCGTGTAATTCTAAAATCAAAAATCACGCTAACAGCTCTGGTTCTTTAACCAAGTCTGTTTCAGCGTGTATTTCATCAGAGAAGAATAGCTCCTTAGTTATCTCTTCTTCTTCTTCACCGAGTTCTACTAGAACTGGGGGTGGTCTTCCACACAAAGTCCCTTCGAAAAGGAATAACTCTTTAGTTGTTTCTTCTGCTCCTGTAGTTTTTACTTCAGGAACAGCTTTGACTGATACTTTTGTTAGTCAAAGGAAAGGAGATGGTCTTTTGACTACTCTTCCTTCTGGACATTCTATGTCTCAAAATCTGAATGAGTCTAAGAAGAAACATTCCTTAATGTCTTCTTCTTTGATTTCTTCAAATTGGGCACAGAATCTGTCCATTAAAGAGGGTCTGTTACCAACTCCTAATCAAAGGAGTGGTTTAACTCTTCCTTCTCTGCAAATATCCAGATCAATGGAAGGAAAACTCCATTTTTCCAAAATTAATGTGTTACCTCCCACTGATTTCAGCACTTCTGGTGTTAAGAAACCATACCAATTGGATATGAAGATAAAAGATCCAGATGCAGAGTATGCAAGAAATTATGTGGCTCACATTAATCACTCTTTGTATAATCAAGAGCCATCAAGACCCAAGAACAGGAAGTATACTCCTCAATCTTCACAAACAGATTTACGGGAATATCTTCAACAGAAGAGAAGGAGTAATTCTATATCAAAGGAACATGCTGAATGTGACTTCTATCCAAGAGTCATAATTCAGTGCAGATGTGAATCAACAGTTCAAGACCATGGTGATCATGAATGTGACTTCCAGCCAAGAGTCACAATGCAATGCAGATGTCAAAATAAACGACAGTCTGTTTTTAATAGGATTCAGTATGAACCTATGCCTGATGAAGATGAGCCTTTGTTTGCCTCTGTCAACATGACTTCTCGGGACACCGGGGGTAGAGTTGATAGTCCAGATGGAGTATATAGAAACACCAGAGCAAGAGTCCTGGCTTCTAGTCAAAGAAATTTGATCCCTGAAATTGATTCTGAATTTCTTGGAGAATCTAACTTCCCACCTCTTCCTACTGGGAGTAATTCTCCTATAGTTGACTTTGATACACGAAGCAATGATTCAGAGCATACAACATCTACTAGTTCATCAATAATCCCTCATACAGTCACAACTTACATGGTTGATGGGAATACTGATGAACCGTCTTCTTCCTTGACTCCTCAAGATCAAAGAATTGCTTCTTTGGAACAGCAAATGAAGTCTATGACTGACACAATGAAGTCGATGTATGAACTCATGACAGCTCAGTTGTAAAATCGATAGACTGTATCAGATGCCATACCAGTTGATACTGATATAAGTCCAGTACAAGTTCCTCCAGCAGTACAATCCAATACTCCTGGACCAGCTCAACCAAATCCTAGTCTCTCTGGAGCTGGGGGTAGTGCTTACAATGCTGTTCCTCCTCCCAACTATTCTCTATAAGCCACAACTCCATAATCTTCGGGAGTTGTCTCTGAAGAATTGAAGAATCTCAAAACTCAATTCGAGGCATTCAAACAGAAGGATGGTTTACAAAGGTTAGGCATCAAGCAGCCTTATCCGATAGAATGGAAACAAGTATCATATCCTCCTAAATACAAGCCTCCTACTATCTCATTCTATGATGGAACCACTTCTCCAAGTCAGTTTATCAATCACTTTGAAGTGATGACTGATCAACTGCAACCAAGTGATGCCCTCCTTACTCGGGTATTTATTGGATGTCTCAAGGGAACGGCTTATGAATGGTATAGAAGTCTCCCAGATGGGAGTATTACCTCATTTACTGGTTTCAAATAGATGTTTCTTGAAAGGTTCTATGAAGGGCTTAATGATATGACTATGTCTGCTCTTATTAGAATCAAGCAGAAAAATAATGAATCTACAGAGGAATACATTGAACGGTTTCGAAGAGAAGCTCTGAAGATGCCTCTTGGAACTCCTGATGCTGTCACCATTGACACGTGCAAATCAAACTTGTTGCCAATCATCAATATGTGGACAGGGTCCACTCAATTTCAAGATTGGCCTTCCTTCATAGTCAGTGCCAAAGCTGCAGAAATCAGTGCTGAAACCTTCAAAGGTTTAGGAGTGCAGATGACTCCTAAAGAAACAGGACAAGGTGCTAACAATAAAAATAACGCTCGCAAAGGAAAAGAAACTCTTGAAGTTAATCTTCAGAGCAAAGATGCATCAAATGTTCAAACTCCTGCCTCTACAACTCAACAATCAAGAACACCTCACCCCAGAGAAGAATATTCTTTTGATGACGACGATGTCCTTGGTATCTTTGAATGTCTGCTGAAAGGTAATAAAATACAATTACCAGAGATCAAGAAACCTGATGAAGCTGGTAAGACAGATCATCCTAAATACTGTCCATATCACAGAATGCTGGGTCATACAATTCGTACATGTTATGTACTGAAAGGAAAGATCCAAGAAATGATTAAATCTGGAGCTATCTCTCTTACTCCAAAAGAGAAGACCGTCACCTCCAACGTCGTCTCTATGCAATTTGGAGATTTCCCTCCTCAACTCCTTAAAAGTGGGATTGTTCCTATTCCCAAGGCAACTCTTGACATAGTGAATCTTCCTCCTCCACAGTCTGAAGGATTAGTGCCAATCACTTTGGAAACAGGGGAAATCATGTGGATCCATCCTGATCTAGTTGTAGATTTTGAATCGCCTTCTCCTCAAAAGATTTTTTCTCAAAAATCCAAGAAGGCTGGAAAGATCAAGTCATGTCATATGACTTCTCTTGGGTCTACCTCTGACACAGAGCCAAAAGACAAAGAAGAAGCACTTGTTAGTGCTACTCGAACGAGGAAACCTTACCTAAAGGATTATTCTAAAAATCCTGAAGATCCTACTGATATCCCTTCAGATGCTCCTAATGTTCCTCCTGAAGAAGAATTATCTACTGAACCTGTCCCTCCCAAGCCTACGGCTCTGGAGAAAGGCAAACAACAGGCTCAGTTTGATAAGCCAATCAAGAAGTCTTCTCCTCTTGGACTTCAGAAGCCTTACAACTTCGACATTTTGGCTCAACTTGCTAATACTCCAGCTAGAATGTCCCTTTTTGAACTTCTACGTCTTTCTAAAGAAACTCGGGAGACGTTAAGTGAAGCACTTCTACAAGCTGACTCTTGTCTCGCACAATTGAAGAAGCCGGATGCGGAACCTGCCACTTACTTACATTGCAACAGTGTACTGGAGATTATCCCAAATATCACCTTTACACAAGATGACATGCTACTGGAGGATAATCGACATGACCGACCTCTCTACTACACTGGTTATATTGATACGATGAAGATAGATCGTATCCTCATTGATCCAGGGTCTGCTATAAGCATAATGCCAAAGTGTTTGTTGGATGAACTAAAAATCCCTCTTCACAAGCTCTCCAAGACGGTTACTACTATCTTGGGATTCAATCAAAGCCGAAGTGAGCCTTTGGGAAAGATTCATCTGAAGCTTCAGATAGGCGATTTCAGATCTAAAGTCACTTTCTATGTGATCGAGATCGCGGGATCCTATAATCTTCTTCTGGGGAGGCCCTTTCTTCATGAAAATAATGTGGTGCCCTCTACTCTTCATCAATGTTTTAAATACATTGATAGCAATAGAAGAGTACAAAAAGAAGTTGCTGATATAAATCCCTTCCATGGGGTTGAAGCTTATTTCAACGATTCCCGAATGTACAAAGAAGAGTATACAAGGATCATACAAGCTATGGAGAAAGAAGATGCACAAAGTGAGACTTTAATAATCCCTGTTAAAAGTCGAACTACTCAGCAACAATCTCCTAAACTCTCTGGAGAAGATTCTTTCATCATTCCAGTGAGTGGACGGATCTCTCCGTTACCTCAGTCATCTACTCAAAATACACTGATCATTCCTGTCAGTGGGCGTTCTACAGTTCTTGTACCTTCTCAAGATACTCTGCTAATTCCTGTTGGAGGGCGGACTACTCTTCCTACTCAAACTTCAAGGGAGCTCACCTCTTCTGAGCCATTTGTTATCGATCTTAATCGAAACAAAGCTTCTTCTTCTTCTCCCCCTTTAGTCATTGACTTGGCTAAAATCTCTAAGGCTCAGCCTTCTCCCAATGTAAATATTGCTACTTTTACATTTAATGAAAAGTCTCCACCTTTGTAGTACGTTGATGTGTGTAATTATGTTCATAGTTATTTACATCTGTTAGATGACTTGAACACAATAACCATAGGAGTTGAACAGACTGTTCATATAGATGTATCTCTAGAACCTGTACAATCTTCATACTTTCTAGTTCCCAGCAGAAAGCCAGGAGACATTCCAATATTCTTCTACAAAGGGCCTCAAAATCCTTCTGATCTTGAAGATGATGACAAAAATGATGATACCGGAAGATTACAACTACGTCGTTATAGTCAGCAATCTAGAGACATCATAAAAAATATGGGCTATGACTTCAGGACTGGCCTCAATAATGGAAAAGGAAGAAAAATACCTGTCTGGATTCCTCCTTTGAAATATGGAAGGACGAAATGCGGATTGGGTTATACTGCTCCTACTCCTTTCATCAATATTATCCATGAAGATCCTGAGTCTGACGAAGATAAAAGATCTGATTCTTCTAGTACCACTTCTTGGGATTCCGATACGAGTATCGGTGACTTCTATTGCAACCTTCTGTCTTCCAATATGGCTTCCATTGACCATTCTGAAGAAAGTGATGAAGACGAAGAAGAGTTTGAAATCTCACCTGAATCAGAACAGTGGGCCCAAAGATTAGATAATCAATGAGAGTTCCGCTTCGAGCAAAAAGAACCTCCGACTGAAGATAAACTTGTTCAAATAGATGTTGGTGAAGAGGGATCTCCTAAACCAATATTCATCAGTGAAAGTCTTTCAGAAACTGATAAGAAAGACATGATCAAACTTATTCGTGAATACATTGATGTCTTTGCTTGGAGTTATGAAGATATGCCAGGTCTTGATCCACAGATTGCAACTCACAAACTCAACATCTTGCCGAATGCTAAACCGGTCAAACAACAACAGCGACGATTTCGTCCAGACATCATGGATGCAATTGAAGCTGAAGTCAATAAACTCATTACCTCTGGGTTTATTAGAGAGGAACAACATCCCGATTGGGTGGCTAATATTGTTCCTGTTCTTAAAAAGACTGGCAAGATCAGAGTTTGCATAGACTTCCGCGATCTCAATGCGGCATGTCCTAAAGACAAATTCCCTCTACCAATCACTGATGTCATAGTTGATAATACCTGTGGATTTGAACGAATGTCATTCATGGACGGGTATTCTGGGTATAATCAGATCAAAATGTTTCCAGAAGACGAGAAGCACACTTCTTTCAGAACGTCGATTGGTACATATTGTTATACAGTTATGCCATTCGGTCTCAAGAATGCAGGAGCAACTTATCAACGAGCTATGAGCACTATATTCCGTAAACATTTGCGAAAAACAGTCGAATGCTATGTTGACGATATTGCAGTCAAAAGTCGACAAAAGGAGGATCATATCCAAGATTTGAAGACTATATTTGATCTAATGCGTAAGCATCAATTAAAGATGAACCCTACTAAGTCCTTCTTAGGCATCTCTAGTGGTAAATTTCTCGGCTTCGTCATTACCTCTAAAGGTATACACGTGGATCCCGAGAAGATCAAAGCCATCCAAGAGATGCGTCCTCCACGCACCTTAAAAGAGCTACGAGGATTTCAAAAAAGAATCGCTTATATCAGGAGATTCATCTCTAATTTATCAGGACGCTGCAGACCATTCAACAAACTTATGAAGAAAGGTGTCTCTTTTGTCTGGAATGATGAATGTCAGAAAGCATTCGATGATATAAAACAATATCTGATGAGCCCTCCAGTATTGGTACCTCCCGTCTCAGGAATACCGTTCCTCCTCTATACTCGAGCAATGAGTCATTCATTGGATGCATTACTCGCTCAAAAGAATCAAAATGGCCATGAACAAGCCATTTATTATCTCAGCCGCACTATGACCGGAGCTGAACCTCGATATTCACCGGTTGAAAAAGAATGTCTAGCCTTGATGTTTGCTGTCCAAAAGACACGTCATTATATCATTGGCCAGACTATTCATGTCATCTCCAGGATCAATCCTATACGGATCATGATGAAGAAACCCAGTATTTTGAATTCTCGATTGGCTAACTGGGGAATCCTACTTGCTCAGTATGACATGCACTATATTCCTCAGAAATTAGTCAAAGGACAAGCTTTAGCTGATTTTCTGGCTGCTCATTCAATTCCAGAAAATTCAAAACTCTATGATGAAATCCCAGATGAAGTCCTAGATTCAAATCAAATTGCTGAAGAAGATCCTACTTGGCGTCTATTCTTTGATGGAGCATCAAGAATTGGTCCTATTGGCGATATTGTCGCTGGAGTTGGAATTGTTCTTGTATCGCCAGAAGGTCTTGCCATCCAAAGAGCTTATTCTCTCGATCAGCCGTGTTCAAACAATGTAGCTGAGTACAACGCATTACTTATTGGTCTTCAACTCGCTAAACATCTGAATATTCAATATTTGGAGGCATATGGAGACTCTAAACTTATTGTCAATCAGATCAGGGGTACTTATGAAGTTCGCCATCAGGATCTGGTTCCTTATCATAAAACAGCCATATCTATGGCCTCATCATTTAAGAAATTCTTCATTGAACATGTTAGGCGAGCATGTAACACAGAAGCTGATGCCCTTGCTAATCTTGCAGCGGTGCTGGCTATCCCAATCAGACGGCAACAAATGATTGTTGTTCGTAATCGAAAATTATTTCATCTTGAAAATAACCTGACTCTAGGACTTCCAGTTGACATTGAAGAATCAATATCTCATGACGTCAACACAACAAGAGGATTTGGATTCAGTCGTAAATCAATGTCATCTTCATCCGATTCCAGCATGGAATTCATCTTCAGTAACTCGACTGAGAATCAGAATACGGATAAAGATTGGAGACTTCCTTTCTTAGATCTCGTATTATATAATATTCTTCCGGATGATCCGAGTGAGGCAGCATCTATCAGACGACGATCACTTAGATTCTATTATAATCATACAACAAAGACCTTATATCGTCGAGCTTATGATGGTTTACTCCTTCGGTGCATTGCTGGTGATGAAGCCCAACAAGTTATTCGTGAAGCACATGATGGAATTTGTGGAGCGCATCAACCTGGGCCAAAACTTTAAGACCGTATTCGACGGATGGGTTATTATTGGCCAACTATGGTATCAGATGCCATTGAATATGCAAGGAAATGCAAAGCTTGCCAAATCCATGCGGATTTTATACATCAACCCTCAGAATTTCTACATCCGACGGCAGCATCATGGCCCTTCGAAGCTTGGGGCATGGACATTGTCGGCCCGATCAATCCACCGTCATCTAAAGGTCATCGGTTCATTCTCGCAATAACCGATTACTTCTCCAAATGGGCCGAAGCCATTCCTTTATCTGAAGTTAAGACGTCTAATGTCATCAGCTTTATTAACCATCATGTCATCTACATATTTGGTGTTCCTCGACGCATTGTTCATGATAACGGACCACAGTTCGTCAGCAAGAAATTTACTCGATTCTGTGACGATCACCGGATCAATAATGTGGCTTCTACCGCATATAATCCAGCAGCTAACGGATTGGCAGAAGCTTTCAACAAGACTATCATCAAACTCCTAAAGAAGTTTGTCTCCACTAACAAACGTAATTGGAGTGACAAGCTCGGGGAATGCTTGTGGGCTTATCGTACTACAGTCCGTAATGCTACTAAGTGTACACCTTTCTCTCTGGTGTACGGATCTGAGGCTGTTCTCCCATTAGAGATTCAAATTCCTTCTTTAAGGATAGCAATCGCTAATGAACTCACTGCTGAAAATAATGATCGTCTTCGACTTCAAGAATTGGAGGCTCTGGATGAAAAGCGGTTATCTGCTCAACAGAATATTGAATTCTATCAAGCTAGAATTTCAAGGGCTTTTAACAAGAAAGTCAGAATTCGAACATTTCAGAAAGGAGAACTTGTGCTTACTGTCAGACGCCCGATGACTATGACACATATGAGTAAGGGCAAGTTTGATGCAAAATGGGAAGGTCCATTCATTGTCAATAAGATCTTTTCTAATGGGGCTTATCAACTCACTACTCTAGATGGTAAAGCCACTATGATGCCCATCAACGGCAAATTCTTGAAGAAGTACTACGTTTAATATTTCTATCAAGATTGTCCTCCCATCATTCTCCAGCTGTTTCATTGTTCTTTCCGAAGAATCGTTCTGATATCTATTTTTCCCAGTAGAGATAGGTATTCTACTTTGTATCATTTTCTCAACAAATTTGATATCCAGAAAATCATGTCCATATTACCTCTGAATTTTCTATCTCAATATCATATTTATGAAAATGATATTTAGTCTTTCTGATTTCTGAGTCAAAAGATCAATGAATAAAGGCAAAAATATAAAGTGGGAAGGATATATCGTAAACAAAGTTTTCTTAAACGGAGTTTATTTGAGACAAATTCCTCAAGAAAAAGAGTACATCATCATGGAAGATCACTGTAATCCTTTTATATTTGGGACGAGGACCACATACATAATCAGCAAAAGAATTGAGTACATCTTTTCCTGACCGCACCAAGAATTGACAGGCAGCCAGCCTCATTGCTTCTTCTTCTTCGGTTTCTCCTGGTTCGACCAGGAAGTCCAGGATATCTTTCGGCGGCTTGGGAGTAGACGAGCTTTCGCCCATTTCCTTCTTTTGCGGAGGTGGATGTTCTTTAACACCTTCAGTAGCTTCGGGGGCAACTTCAGCCTTCTTTATGTTCTCTTCAGAAGACATTATGGATAAAATGCGATCCTTCTATTCAAATATATGCTCTATTTATAGACATATGGTTACAAGGATCGAAGGGACGTATTCTTTCCCGATATTCAGTTCATCCATTCATTTCTCACATTCATCCGACGTTTCACATGTTCATTAATACTTGACGGTTCGTCCGTTCATTTATTACATTCACTCGACAGTTCATCTGTTCTTCATTTCCTAACGGTTCGTCCGTTCATAATCTTCTATCAGTTCATTAAGTGGGGATTCGTTATTGATCACGTTTTCATAACCTCTGAATCAATTCCGAATCTACTTACTCATTTGTCATGTTTTGACCTCTGCATAGAAATCAATCTATTTTCTTTCGAGTTCCTATATATTATCACGTCCATAATACCTCTGATAATATCATATACTCTAAAACAGAAAAGATGATTTTATTATCTATCATGTCCATAATTCATCCACAAATACAAATCATTGAGCATAGAAGAATTGTCATTTCCATTCCCATTTTACCACAAAAAGTCTATTACATTTTCTTAGACTTTCTTACAAATCATAATAGAAATCTATTACAAATCTTGGATTTTTATTCTATGTACAACTGAGATCTATTTCTTCTTGGATCTTCTCTGGCAATCTCATTGTTTGTGGCAATTCCTGGGTGTCCAGCAGGAATCAAACTCTGGTCTTATCTCTCAGACGAGAGGAGAACCACAGAGTAGGGCAACACGAAAACATGTTGCTGCCAATACAACTGGTGGATGGGGGTAACCTCTCAAGGAAGACAGGAATGTATCCAAACCTTGGGATACAATTCCTGGTTCTGCCTTGAAAGGAACTCTACTACCCGATTTCTCGGTAGTAGAGTTGACTCCACCATCCAACTCTCGTGTATAAATGCTCTTCCTACCATCTAAGGAAGACCCTTCTATCTCACGAAGAGTTCTGAGTTGTCTGATTTACGCGTCAAAAGCGTATGAGCTCCCTGATGTAGATGTCAGCAGGATATTCTCCACAGCATCCACATCCCCAATGCCAGTTCTGAAGACAATTTTCAGCCAAAATTCTGTAAGAAACAGTAAGGAAAAATCAGCCGACAGAAATTGGCCAAGCAAAGACAGATGCATTCTGTTCATTTCAGGAAGATGAATTTGTCTTTAGCAAACAAAAATTCGATGCGTGTATATTGAACTTACCGCTGAGTTTGCTGCTAAGGATTGACAGACCCATGTCTGGTAGCGTGCACAGAAGTCGAACATCAGACAACATGGCTTTCCTATTTTCTTCTCACAGAAAGTTCATTCTCAGAAGAGAGGAAGAAGAATGGGAAGATGAGTTTGCGTGGAGTTCATCCATCTATTTAAAGGGTCAAGTGCAGGTCTATTCTTGGAAAAGATCCGCATAAATAGCGCTCGTAAATTGTGGAATGAGTGTCACGTATACTTCGGGAGACAGTGCAACATTGGAAACAGTCAAAGTGTGCTAGTTAATATTCTTCATTAAAAGGCACGCAGATCAAACACAAAAGTTGTACTTCATTCTTTAAACAGGCACTGATGGCCTTACAAAAAGACAAAACAGAAAAGTGCAACAAAAGCGTAGAAAGTTACGCTCTATTTTCCAGAGCGGCTAAGTTTGATGCCTAACTCCTCTACGCTCTTAACTCCCAGGCAATACAACAGAGTCTCGAGCATTTCACGCTTCTCCATAAGGCTCCGCCCATCAGAAGAAGATGAGCCATCCAATCCAAAGTAGCTCAAGAGATTCTTGGCTAACTGCGTGGAGTCGTCCTTGAGCTCGATGACGACAGGTTCGGGTTCTTTGCCCCCAAAAGTGGGGTCACCATGGGAACAAAAGCCCAACTTGCGTGCTTTCTCTTCGGCTGCTTCCTTTGGGGTCATATTTTCGAGAGATGAATGTCAAAGCTGAGAATCTCTTCCTATTTATATAACAGATCTCGTCGACAGTTCATATTCCACCATAAATTGGACGCAATCAGTCTCGGAGAACGAAGAGTCATTATGACATTTAATAAGTTCATTTGGATATTTTTAAAAGAACTTCGAAGTCTTTTCGACTTCCGAAAAAATTTTGGAGTCATCTCAGCGTGACTGATTTCATTTCATCATCTCTATTTCAAAGTATTTCGAAAATATTTTATCATTTTTCGAAAACTTTGAAGGGGGTTTTGTAGGCCTCAAAAATGAAGTCACGCTGAGTTGATCAGAACAAGTCACGCAGAGTGATCCAAGAAGCAGCACAAAAGATATGCTAAGTTCTGCCTAGCCATCTCCTTTAGAAGTCACGCAGAGACAGCTCAGCCATACGTCAGAATCATAATGACTGACAAAACAACAGTCGAGAAACGTCTCCTCATATGCCACGTATGCACAGAACTCGAGAGATCACAGCCGTCTTTTGCGTGATTTTCGAAATCTTCCTTAGCAAGACTCACTCTTCACCAAGTTGGCGTGACTTTGGGTCTTATCTTCATTTAATGCGGTTGACAATATAATCAATGTCAGAGATTTTGTGTCAGACGAAGCGTGCCAAATCAAGACAGCTGGCAGTTTGCGTGGATTCTGATCCTTCTCCTTCCTCAAAATATTGCGTGACTTTTGAGTTATTCTCCTCAAAGCCTGCGTGAATTCTGAAGTATTCTTCTTCAAAGCTTGCGTGGATTTCGCCTTCAACGAGTCTGCGTCAACGAATCTGCGTGGATTTTTGCCTTCAGCAAGTCAGCGTAGATTTCATTTCAACTGGAGTACGTGGCAGCCATGCCACCGATCTCTCTATCGCGTGCCCAGTAACTTGCATACGACCCATGCACTGATGCCATGTGTCCAACAGTTACGGGCCACGTCCAGTAACTACTCATTAACCCTGCGTGTATTTAGAGTCTGCGTGACTTTTCAAGTGCACCAGTGGTGAGGTAGTTATCTTTTCAGTTACTGTTTTGACTCTATAAATAGAGTTCTTTTTCTCATTCATTGTACAGATACATTGATATCTATTGTCAAAATTTTGAGAGCTTTTCTTCTTCGCATAGTCCAAGGGATAAAGCGATCGTCTTCTAGATCGGATTCCTACAGTTATAATTTTCCCAGAAACACAACAAATAAAGAGAATTTCTTTATGGAAAACAATCATCTGTCTGTCTTTGGACTGCTTAAAACCAGCATCTCGTCCGACGTCAGAAACAGCCACCACTGCCATCACGATTGATCAAAAATAATTAAAATTACATCAATCCTATGCCTCCCGAAGGAGTTCACACATAATCTAGATTACAAAATTAAAATAATAAGCACGATCAACCCTCATGATTTTAATTACATCCACAGCAACAACAATATCTACGACATGTCTGTGGTTTAAACAACACAATCAAAAACATGCATTGGACCATAATAGTCGGATCTAAGATGCCTGTAAAACCGAGTTAGAACAGATCTACATCTACGAACTATTACACAGCGCAGGTTTTATTGGACAACATGGACGTATCAATCAATACGTAGATCTAAAGTGACTCTGATACCAATTGATGGAACTGGGGATTCCCAGGACCCTTCCTTTGGTGTGCGATTTGATCGATAGAAAGTTAAACAGATCTAATACGTGTTCTAACCCTTCAAAGGCGAAAACTAGTGTTCACGAATTATACCTACGACGGAAAGGAGATAAGTAATTCCTGGCAACCTCGAGCGGACGACCCCAAGATCTTCTACACGTATTCCTTCCTCGAGTTGGACGTCGTGTGGGCGACGATCTCCCAACCTTTTCTTCTCCTTGGCAGCCCTCTCTTTCTCTCCTTACGTGAATCACGAATTTAGAGAAAGTTTTAGATTTCTGATCAGTAATCTGGCGGCCAGAGAATAGAGGATATATATAGGCTACGGTAGGGACCATGAGGAGAAATTAGGGTTAGGCCTCCTAACGGATCTGGATATCCCGTGTTCAGCCCGAACACACAATCCAGGCCCATTAACAATAGCTCGGTCCACTAATGAGCTATTGTTGCACTACCTCCCTAATCCCAAATTATGTTTGTGGGCTCCTTTTATTATATGCTTGTTTGGCTCCCCATGTTAAGATATCGTTTGTCCGTCGATCAAATTAAGTTGCTGACAACTATATTGATTCGACATCTTTTATCCTTAAGTAGTACCGCTCAACTTTATTTGTCATGTCGGATATAATCCACCTGCAGGGTTTACATGACAATCCTTATGAGCTCCTTAAGGGGACATCATCAACCCGATGTATCGGGACATGGATTCCATTTATAATCAACAGCTCATCATACATACAATATTATTACCCAATTCATAGAGGTTGTTGATCCATAATGAATCTCACTCTTTTATGAGTCAAAATAATACACACTGCATATACATGTTCGTTATTATATCTGGGTTAAGAGCACAAGCATCCATAATAACAGAGGTGTTTGTTCTCTTATGTAGTCAGTACAAAGAGAACAACCAAAAGTAGTCCTGTTCAATACACACAAAGTGTACTAGTGTAAACCTATAGTCAAGATAGACTAAAACCAGATTACACTACAACCTTTCCAATAGATTGTCCAAGTCCATCTAGGTTATGAACTATTTATATACTCCATAGGGAACTGATAATATGATTTTCTGTGTGACACCACACACTATATTATCTACAATATAGAATATCAGACACTTGCATTAACACTTGCAACAAATACAATATGTAAACATTTGCCCATATGATCCTCATTCAAAATTTAAGGAAATAAGGTTACTAAAAAGTGATGCTTTTAGTATATAACCCTAACAATTCTGCTACTGAAATGCCTGGGCCTGGGGCAACAATGGCCTCGGGTACTTCTGCTGCTGCATAGTTGCTGGTCCCCTAACCTACAGACTGCTTAGGTTGGAAGAGGACGAACTACCCCTATTCGGGCAGGCTCCTATCTTGTGATCTGTCGCTCCACAAGCCAGGAACAATCCTTGCGCCCTGCGACAATCTGCCACCACGTGCCCTGGCTTCCCGTAATAAGAATATCCCATCGCGAAAGTCTGCTTCTGCTTCTGCTGCTGCGGGTACGTCGAGGTTGAATGCTGAACCGACGTTACTGAGGCCGCCCGACTCGGAGTTCCAATGGTCAAACCCTAGCTGCCCGGGTTGGAGCTGATGATTGGTGCATCTGATTGTGGGATCGCTTCCTACCTCCGGTCCTATCCACGATCCTCTGGGAGGTGTACTCGTGCCTCCTAGCTGCCCTTAATACTGCATCGAACGTCTGGTGCTCGAACTGCTCAACTGCCAACAAGATCTCCAAATGCAGCCCCTGCTGGAACCGCTGGGCCCTATCAAACTCGGTCGCCACCAAGGTGGGGGCAAATCTACTGAGTCTAGAAAACTCAGATGCATAAACGTCGACCGTTCTGCCTCCTTGCTTCAAGTTGGTAAATCTCGTCTGTAGGTCGTACCGAGCTACAACATCAAAATACTTCGTCTGGAATCTATCTCTAAATACCGCCCAAGTAACCGGCGTCGCTAATCCCACGGCCTACGCTGCCCACCAACTGCGAGCCAAGTCCAGCAACTGTAGGCGTACCACCGCCACCTTCTCATTCTCAGGTGTCCTAGCTGCTTCCAGAACCACCTCGGTATCCTGAAGCCAAGCGTCCGCGGCAATCGTATCCTTGCTGCCGTCAAAGAATGGAGGATTCAGGCGCTTGAAGCTGTTGGCCGCGCTGCTCCCTGGATGACCGCCTCTGGTCAAAGCATCTGCCACTACCTGGTGCAAGGCGTCTCCTCTACGATCCTGGAAAGCTATCAAAGTCCTGATGAGACCTACCAAGGTGCCATCGTCAGGCTCTGCAGGCTGGACGGGCCGAACTGGGGGCTCTCCTCCAGTAGGCACAACTCTGGAGGCTACTCCAGAATGCTGGGCGTGATCTCCGGATTGCTGCTGGTCCACGGGAAGTGCTCCACCTTGCTGATCGACGGGGTCAGGTACAGTACCGCTGAAGAAGACGACACAGGGAAGCAATAAGGAAGGACCAAGACAGATCAACGATACAAGCACACGATCAGGGCAAGAATCCAGAGATTCAGAGGATATGAACAGTGATCAAGGACGAGTACTGATTGAGACATCTATTTGGTAAACCCTCACATTCTTGAATGCCATGACCTGCATGGGCCACCACTTAAACCATGTGTCGCCCCAGAACCAGAATACTGGAGAGCAGGGGCGTACATAGCCAGCTACGTATATTGAAATGGAATCCACCTCTCTATATGGTCACGGCTGTCTAGATATATGAGGGTTTACTACAAGCCAACAGTCTCTTATGGTCAAGCCTATTGTCTTAATCTCAAGCAAGTAATATAGTTACAAGATGTTAGATCACCAAATATACAATAAAAGGCGTCCCAAATATTACATATTCAGCTGATTATGTAGCTAGTCATACAAAATGCGAGGACTAGCAAGAGTTAAGTCATACATGATCAACTCTAGGATTTGTTAATCATGTTTACAGCCCGTAGGCAGACAGTAAGTAAATATGCATCGAGCTAACAGGTGCTCATCGGCTAAACGCCTCAAAAGAATAATTTTACAATGTAGTGAGCGAATCAAAATGGAAAACCCACTCGTAGCCCGGGTTCCTTCTAGTCGTCACTATCGGGCTGGAGGTTCGGTAGATCCTCGGGTGCTGCTCCGAAATCTGGCCACACAAAACCAGCTAGGTCAAACCCCAGAAAGAGCAAGTGCCACAAGGGAGGCCACGAAATAAGAACAAAAGCCAGCATATCAGATCATAAGGAATAAAAGAAAAGTACAAGTAATAAAGAGAACAACAGGACAATAAATGACTAGGGACGTGGAACCATTCCGGGAGCCAGGTTACAACCCGTAAACCAAACAAGGACCGGGGTTGTAACCCTTCGCCTGAATAGCACTGTGTCTCTACCCATTTATTGTTAAAGATAAGTAAAATAATCATGTTCATGAGTACCAGGTACAGGGACTAGACGAGACTTAGACAAGGCTGGACACCATCCATTCACAAGCGGCCAAGCAAATACTACGGCTTACTACTTTAACTAACTAGGGTTATCACAAGCCTAATTACTAGCAAGATGCAAATTGAGAAATTCTCAGTCCCAAGCCCTGCAGACTATCTAGTTATCCTTCCGCGGGTTGAGAGTATGGTTGGGTACATTGCCCGGGAGACAATATACCCTTAGGTGACTTAGAGGGTGCAACACATGACAGTGTGCTGGAAATATGCCCTACTCGTCGGCAGGCTACAAGTCCGTTTAAAGTGCCCAGATAACGAGATCGCCTGTGACTGGAAATTCTCCATGAACTATAGTTTGATCTAGTAATTAGCCTAATCCATATTCAGTGCGAATCCCTGACCGTGGTAACCAGGGAGTCACGTCCTAGACATGATGCAAGACAAGACAAGTGGATTGCACAAAGCAGCAAGAATGAACATCCACGGCGTCAGAGTTGATTATATGAGTCAAGTTAGCCATCGCAACAACATCAAGTCAAGTCAAGTCAAGTTACAAGTCCGGAGTGCTCCGCCACGGGCTACTATCAAGTTATCCAGTTACAAGATTAATCATAAATCACAGTTTACAAGTTAAGAGCGCACCCCATCGGGTCGCTACTAAGAAGATCAGAAAGTACTAGGATCATAAATCACAGAAATCACGAAAACCGTACTAGTCATAGGCAAAACACCAAAACCGTGCCAGGTCGTATTGGGTCAAGATAGTCGTATTGTATGGAACAAGATCTCAAAACTCCAATCCACAAAAGAGAAGCCAAGTCCAAAGAATAAAACCAAACCATCATGGGCAAGTGGGTTGCGCTGGGGTTAGATTGTGCTAGGGTCGAACTGCGCATGAGTTGAACTACACAGGAAATGAACTGCGCATGAGTTGAACTGCGCAGGAAATGAACTGCGCATGAATTGAACTGCGCAGGAAATGAACTGCGCACGAGTTGAACTACGCAGGAAATGAACTGCGCATGACCTTGCGCTAAAGAGCGCTGGCCGAGGGTCATCTTCTCCATCAGGCCGAGGGAAAACCCAAGAATCACCAAAATTTCCAAATCTCATAACTTAGCCAAATCAAAACGAAATTTGGATTTTCAAAGTTCTAACTTGTGTAAAATTGAATTCTCTTCCACATGGAAGCCTCAAAACAAACAAAAATCTAAGATTAATAGATCAAAACCAAGAAAATTCAAAAATGGTTAAAACTTAGATCTAGAAAAATAGAAGCTCCAAATCACAAAATACCAAGTTCTAATGTTGTTCACCATGGCCTAATCTAGCTAATGGAAAAATAAAATAGGATTCTTATGTGGTGGCAAGGTGCACTTGCCTATGGTGTTGGTGGAGGAAGGAAGAAGAAGATGAAGAAAATTAATGAAAGTTATAAGGAGAGAGAAAATTAGGTGGGGTTTTAATGAGGGATGATATGTTGTGTTGAGGGTGGAGGTTTAGCTAAGTGTGGTCCAATACATACTAAACCAAACCAAACCAATTCCTTCTCCATGAAATAAAACCACGCCAGGTCCAAAACCCTTTTTACGAGAAAACCAAAATCCGCAAGTTAAACCAAAACACAATTACAGGCCAGAATCTGAGAAAATTAAAATACAGGTCCGAAATACATACAAGCTTAATTAAAAATACGTATTCTGAAATACGGGCATTACAGGGCTCCCACACAATACTTCAGTGATGCAAAAGGGAGCAAAATAATATATGCTTAACCAACTCCTCCACTCCAGCCGATGTGGGATTAATTTGAATAGGAAGTTGAGCTTTTGCTCACACACAACCAACAATCTCCCCAAAAGATCAAGTTCCAAAGTAATACAAGTAAAGTTCCGAAGTAATAGAAGAAAAAAATGAGTAAAGAATTTCTGGACAGTTATATACTATGCATAGATGAGATGGACTACACCCTTGAATCTCACTTAGTGACTATTGTCTTTATCTGAGGAAGTGATTTATGGACTATGTCTTGAATCAGACTTCTTGAATCAGAATTAGAAAATAACACACATAGTACGCCAGAGGTACTCCAGTTTATCGGGTGGCACGTTAGATTGGCCATGTGTACTTTTCTACATTCATGAGAGTTGTCTAGGATCGTCCTGTCGTATATTCGTGGCCTTACGACCTCTCATATAGGTATGTTCTCAAGGGTTGGTGATAGGAGTCAACCCTGCATATCATGCTTGGACTTATTAAGAGTTAAAAAACTCATCCTTACCATATCATACCATAACACTGTCACGATAGGGATAGGATATCCATGTATAATATTTTACAGCCTCTTGGACATTAATTTCAAGAGACTTTAATCTCAGGGTCAGTGTTCTATAATAGTCACCTTAGTCCAGCTTGTTCTTACCCATTGAACCGACTTTTTGGGATCTCCAGTCAGACTCGGTTGGGTTGCCTTTGCTGGTGACAAACTTATAGTCTTAACCCCATACCCCTCGATTATTCTAGGATCAATGTCATAGACAGACCCTTCGTCAATTGGTCTGTAAGGTTCTTTTCTGACTTTATATAGTCAAGAACCACATATTTGCCTAATAGGCTCTTTATCGACTTGAAGCGCAGCTGTAGGTGCCTGCTCATCTTAGCATTCACAGAATTATGCTTTAATAGTTCTAAAATAGATTTATTATCACAATTTATAGGAATTGCAGAAACAAGACAAAAAAAATAGGTATATGCATAATAAGATTTTTAAGCCATTCGGCTTATGTACAAGTAGTGTCCAAAGCTATCATTTCGGAGTCCATTATACTCCTAGCAATGATAATTTCTTTACATGATCCCCAGAAGATTGCAGCTCCTCCTCGAGTAAAAATATATCCAGTAGTGGATTTTACATCGTGTGAATCAGTTATTCAATTTGTATCTGAGTAATCTTCTATGATATCAGGGTGTCCAGTATAATTAAGTTTATAATCTAGGGTACCCTTATGATATCTAAATACTCTGTCCAATGCAGTCTAATGTGACTGGTTTGGGTTACTAGTTTATCTACTTAGTCTTCCAATAGCAAATGTAATATCAAGTCTGGTCCTATTTGTTATGTACATAAGGGACCCTATCATCTGTGAATATTTATGTTGCTATATAGGTGATTCTTCATTCTTTTATAGAACAACATTATTGTCATAAGGAGTAAGAACAAGTTTTTTTTGGTCATAATACTCAAACTTTCTCAGAATTTTCTCAATTGAATGTGCTAAAGATAGAGTAAAGCCCTCTTTGCATTTGGACACTTGCATTCCTAGGATCAAGTTGGTTTCACCTAAATCTTTTATGTCAAATTGGTTAGATAAATAATTTTTAGTGTTATTTATCAATTCCAATGAGGATCCTAGAATAAGGATATCATCAACATACAAGCATAAGATGACACAATTTCCATTTGTATTTTTAGAATACAAACATTTGTCATATTCGTTTGGCACAAAACCAAATTATAAAATGACTTTGTCAAATTTGTTTTGCCATTGCTTGGGAGCTTGCTTTAGGCCATAAAGTAATTTAACTAATCTGCAATCATTCTTTTCTTGACCTTTAGTAATAAAACCCTTAGGTTGATCCATATATATTTTTTTCTCTAAATATCCATTTAGAAATGCTGTCTTTACATCCATTTGATGGGTTAGCATATCATGAATGGAAGCTAAAGCTAGAAGGGTTCTAATAGAAGTGATTCTAGCTACATGAGAGTATGTATCAAAATAATCTAAACCCTTTTTCTGGATAAAATCTTTTGCTACTAATCTAGCTTTTTATTTCTCTATGGTACCATCGGCTCTAAGTTTCTTTTTGAAGATCCACTTATAACCAATTTATTTACTCCCTAAAGTTAATTTTGCTAAAAACCAAGTGTTGTTCTCCATAATGGACTTATACTCATTGTTAATGAATTTTTTTTCCAGAAAGGGGCATCAGGAGAAGATATGGCTTCTCCATAAGTTGAGAGATCACCCTCTATAAAAAAGGTGAAGAATTCTTCTCGTAAATTCTTTTCAATTCTTTCTCTTTTACTCATTCTAGGTTTTATATCTTGTTCAGGTTGTGAACATGATACTTGAACATGAGAAGTAGTAGATGGAGTAAGAGAAGGGTTGGAGGAAGATGATGAAATTCTATCCTTAAAGGGAAATATATTCTCAAAGTAAACTGTATCTCTAGCTTCTATAATTGTATTATTAGATATTTTATTTACTTCAAAATGAGTTACAAGAAATCTATTGGCATTGCTGTCTAGGGCATATCCTATGAACACAATGTGTACAATCTTAGGTCCAATCTTCCTCTTTTTTGGTTCAGGAATTCCTACTTTAACTAGGCATCCCCAAACTATGAGATAATTAATTCTAGTAGTTCGGCCTTTTTCATAACTCATATGGTGTCTTTTTATTAGACTTACTGGTATCCTATTAAGGATATAATAGGCTGACAATAAGGCTTCTCCTCACAGATTATCAGGAGCATCTGAGCTAAGAAGCATGATATTTACCATGTCTAATAGAGTGTAATTCTTTCTTTCAGCAACTCCGTTGGACTATGGTGAATAAGTAGCAGTTACCTCATGAATTATTCTATGTTCTTCATAGAAATTAGTCATTTCATTTGAGGTATATTCTCCACCACGATCTGATCTAAAGATCTTAATCCTTTTATCTAACTGGTTCTCAGCTTCAGATTTATAGACCTTGAATCTGTCTAGAACTTCATTTTTGGTTTTAAGAAGGTAGGTGTAACAATATTTTGAATGATCATGTATAAAGTGATAAAATATTTCCCACCGCCTCAGGTTAAAATCCTATTGGAATCACAAACATCATTATGGATATGTTCTATAAGTTCGCAGCTCCTTTGGACAAATTTGAAAGGTAATCTAGTGTGTTTGGCTTGAACACAAATCCCATATTTGTGTTTAACATCTATAGCAGTCTTAGAAATAAGATCTAAGTTCATCATCCTTTTAAGAGATCCTAGATTCATATGATCTAGTCTGCCATGCCAAACATTGGAGGATTCTATATTTGCGACTGTAAAACCCCTAAATTCCTACTAATTTTTTTTAATTATTAAATTTGGTACTGATTTAAAATTTTGTATTGTACGTCGCGCACGAAATTTTATTTTTCGTAATTGCTCGACGAGTGCGAATGTGTGCGTGCGTACATATTTTTTAGAAAAATATTTTTCCTATTTTTTTATATACTTTCAAGATAATATATATAATAATTATTTTCAGCTATCAAAATTTCTAAATTTATGATTTTATTTATGAAAAGCCTTTTATTTAGTCAGTTATAATAATAAATAATATTCTTATAAAATGGTATACTAGAAAAGTATATATTTATAAATATTAATTTGTGCATACATATATATTTCATAATTACTTATTAGTTTATTTTTAAATAATAATATAATTTTTGAAATTGTTATTATTTGTATTTTTGGAAACCATATTTTGAAATTATTGTGGCGATTTAAATCTTGAATTAATTTTATGGATATATTTAAATAGCTAAAATAATATCTATGTTTGAAAATTGATTTATCCTATTTGATTTTAAACTAAAAGAATTTAAATAAAATTTAAATTGGATTTGTATTTGGATTTGGATTTGATTGATTTTAAATTAAATGGTAAATTATCAAAAAGGGGATTTAAATCTTTTCCTAATCCCTATCCAATTGAGAATTCCCACATCCTATAAATAGGCAGGTACTCCTCCATATTATTTTCTCCACAATTCAACTTCCACAAATTCTACAACCCAAATCGTGCATCGTGTCCGTGTCCCATCCACTATTCTCCTTTTTTATATATATATTATTTTCGTCTCATGTCCGACAACTCCGAACATCCTCCCCCATCGTGTCAGACACACCCGACACGACACCACCCTAACCCGCAATACATATCCAAATCCTAAAACCTACGACCTCTTCCTCACGACCCACGACCTCCACCATTCCCGTCGATACGGTCGACCACCCCGTCACCCTGGCCGTGCCCGGCTCCAGCAAACCCAAACCCGTCAGCTTCCAATCACCACCCCCCGGACCGTCCGACTCTCCGCTCACGTCCTGCCAACCACCACCCACTGTCCTGTCACCAAAACTACCACACCACCATCACCAGAACCACCAGTCCCGGCTACCCGCCACCAGCACAGATCCACCAGCCACCATCCTGACCCCAAACCACCACCATCACCGACGTTCGACGTCGGCGACCCCGAAAACCTTTGACCAACACCGCCTCAGCTACCACGGCCATCGCCGATCAGACGACCACCGCCACCAAATTCCTCAGAACCCCAAATTAAAGAAATAAAAACAAACACCCCCGCCACCACCGTACCTCCACCGGAATTGCGCCCGAACGCCGTCGACTCCTCGGACCAGTCCAATCGCCGTAGATCCAATCCCTGACCGCCGTGGCCGCACTTGTCCGTCGTGCCGCCCCGGTCAGCCAAAACCACCGCCTCTCTTTCCGACTTCCTCTGCATCGCCGTGCCTGGTCACCGCCCCATGGCTCCGCCGCTCTACCTCCCCGTTCCCTCTTCTCCGACCTCGACGTCCACCGCAGCAAACCCTTCTCTCCGTCGCTCGCCGCCGCCGGAGTTTCGACTGCTCTCCCGCTCTCGTTTCCCTTCCTCGCCCGCTCCCCGTACTTTTGCCGCCGCGTCCGGACCCACTGCGTCAGAGCAGCGCGCTCGCCCCGCTGCCGCCGGAGCAAGTCACCGCACTTCCGATCATCTTCTCCCCTCCTGCGTGGCTGAGCTTTCCCTCTGCCTCAGTTCCTCTCCGCGATCGCCCTCTTCCGCTGAGTCCTCCGCCGTCCCGACCGCGCCTCACTTCTCCTCCGTCCGCACCAAGCCCCGACGACCCCCAGCTCCGATCGCCCCTCCGCCTTTCCTTCCTCTCTCTCTCTCGATCTCTCTCTCCCCTCACCCGCTCATTTCTCTCTCCATTTTCTTTTCTTTTATTATTTTTTATATTTTTTTACTATTAAAGGGACAATAGTGCCGTCATGTATATTTAATATCTATTATTATTAGTATTAATGTATTATTATTATTAGAATTAATATATGTATGTAGTATATTTTTGTATTATTATCATTATTATTATTATTATTATTTATTAATTATAATTATTATAATAACTTCTATTTTTTTCTATAAAAATTAGTTTAGCAGTAGACTCACTACCATTAGTATATATTACATTTTGAAAGCTAGCATGAATATATGTATTATCATCATTAGTATTATTCATATTGATTGTCGAAATGATAAGATGTATTAAAAATTCTTAAATTCTAATTTTATGATACTATAGATACGACTTGGGCTTAAGATTATTATTGTGGTATTTTTCTATCAAAAAGTAGATTTTAAATTATAAAATAATTTTTCTGATACTCTCCGATATTTATCTAGATTATTTTCTAACCATCTGAAAATATAACTTTTGGTTTAGGAAGTATATTTTACAAACCTAAGAGTTATTATATCTAAAGATAAATTGTGACTAATAAAATGTATTTCCAAGTTATCGTATATATTTTCAAGTAGTATACGAAATATTTTTACTAAGTAAATTATAGTTTTCGACCTAAAACAATTTTATTGTATATTAATATTTTGGGATAGTAAAATATAGTTTTCAAGCATTATAAAATATTTTCTAAAATCATTTATGTATTATTTATCTAAATACCCTTGATTATCCCCCTGTTCGCGACTAGCCCCATTTTTCTATTTCTTCATCAAATTTGGACTTCTTTAGATCGTCCCTAACTAATTTGACCGCCCTGGACCCGATGGAACCGTCCATGCCGTCATCAGAGGTCACTTTGCATAGTTATAACACCGAAGTCGATATTGTGCCATCCTTTATTGTACCACACCAGGCAGCTCACCAGGCGTCGCAACAGGCAAGTATACCTTGCTAATTTAAATTCACATTATTTATTTTCTGTATTATTTATTTTGTTTCATATTATTAGTTTCCTTTGTTATAAACTGCGCGTCCAAGCCACACTTGGTTGCAAGCGACTCTATTAGTCATTTTACTTTATTATATGCATGTTAACTTAGTGTTAGTGGACTACCTTCTTGTTGGGGATATCCTTATATCTCCTTGGCCATGACACACACACTACACGGTTGGAGACATGTTGCCAGGGGCACGACTTATTGACTAGCTATCTCTAAAGTCGTGTGACGGTAGATATTCGTAACTGCTGTGACTAGGGTTTTAGAGACTCAAGCAGTTAGAAAACTGGATGAGCCATGGACATGACTTGAACAGTGTGGAAATATTAGGGAAGGACAGTCGCTAGTACGTATGGGAATCCAAACAGGTAAACCACAGTCTCCGGATGGAACTGTGGCGATATATTTGCAGATTCCCTCTGACGTTTTAGACGTTACGGACGGATACGGATCACTGGATGCCAGTAACGTACACATAGCCTAAAATTTCACCCATGCGCATGAAAGTTGTCCTCTAAATTACACATTAGGCGGTTAGAATCTCCTTTACATATTTGTGTCTAGAATAGTCTTTTATATATTATTTTATTATTATGACAATTTATATTAGCATGTTCTTCCTGTATCTTGCTACGTCCGTCTGAGGACCTGGTTATTCCCCAGGTGTGTGCTTTCATGATTCATTGCAGGTGTTCTAGCCAAGGCCGTGATTCTCTCCATTTTTTTGAAGACTATTGCGCTTGGTTCGTCTTGCCATTTTATGGACCGATTCTTGTACATTTCTTTCATTGAGATAGTTGGTTGTGGACTTTGTCTCCGCCCAACGATTGTATCATAAATATTCAAGTTGATTTTTATATTATTATTCTTTTTATTATGGATGAGATTTAGTTTGTTTTGGATTACTGTATTTTACAGCTTATGTATACATACAAGGCCCCTATACTTCTTATGTATACAGCTGGCATGTCTACGTACTTAGTCCTACGTATTTTGGGACCGGAGTGTTACATATTTTTGTGGTGGCCCATGCAGGTCGAGATAAATTGTTTGGTTACTTTACCGTACCAAGCAAGCCTGCGAATAGGATTAGGAGTCTAGGATCTCATCCACATACTTGACCTCTTTCCTCGATTCCATATTCGAACTATCGTTTGACTCATCGGCTGCATCTTGCTTGATTCCTCCTATCATTATTCATATCTTCCCTTCGTGTTTGCTAGAGATTGACCCTACTAGTTAGATGTCCCAACCACCCTTAGTTTAATTCTTTTAAGTTGGGTAGAATGCCATGTGACCTAGCAATCCCTTTTTGCCCTTGTGACCTATATTAGCAAGTTTACTTAGATTCTAGAATTTAGAGGACCCTAACCCATCTAGCCACCCAAAGGCTTGGACAAGAAGACTACAGGATGACTGTATGAAGACCATCATATGACATGACTTATATCCTTTAGAAGTTCGAACCAATTTCTACTTTCTTCCAATCTTAGTCTCCCGTGCCTATGTTTTTACCACCTTGACTAATGTTGCGACTATAACCTTGTTTTGCAAACTCATCTGTTTATCGAGTTTGTTCATGACTTATGCTATTGAGCGCGTTCACTAACATATTGTCTAATCAGAACCGGTGCATGATGGTCTGATCAACCGAGTGCACTTTGGTTCGCTTGTATCTATCGTTCTACGTGGATGGGGACATAGCTAAACTTGTCCTCTAGAGTCCCATCCGCAACTGCCTTGGCAACTTCTTTTGAAATTTTTGGTCGTCCTTGAACCGCGTATTTGTACTCGATAATGTCATCTTTTGAACTCCTTATTGCTTTCGCCTTCACCTATTTTAGAAGGACGAAGGCATTATACTAGAACTTCCTCTAACCGTTCTATCACCATGACCATTACCACCCAATGTAACTATATCTTTATCTTGAACTACTCGGCCTTTCCCTCGACCCTAAATCTACAATCTTGACTTTCTAATAACTTGAATTTTGCAATCGTCTCTTAATCAAATCCTCAACCTAGACTACGACCATATAAACTTCTTTAAGGAAACCCTTCTATCTACCCTTTGTGCCTTCTCACCCCACAACTATTTCTTAATTTCGAGGACAAAATTCTTTTAAATTGGGTAAGATGTAAAACCCCTAAATTTTTACTATTTTTTTAATTATTAAATTTGTTACTGATTTAAAATTTTGTATTGTACGTCGTGTAGTCGTATTGTACGTCACGCACAAAATTTTATTTTTCGTAATTGCTCGACGAGTGCGAATATGTGCGAGCGTACATATTTTTTAGAAAAATATTTTTCCTATTTTTTTATTTAGTTTCAAGATAATATATATAATAATTATTTTCAGCTATCAAAATTTCTAAATTTATGATTTTATTTATGAAAAGCCTTTTATTTAGTCAGTTATAATAATAATAATATTCTTATAAAATGTTATACTAGAAAAGTATATATTTATAAATATTAATTTGTGCATACATATATATTTCGTAATTATTTATTAGTTTATTTTTGAATAATAATGTAATTTTTGAAATTGTTATTATTTGTATTTTTGGAAAACATGTTTTGAAATTATTGCGGCGATTTAAATCTTGAATTAATTTTATGGATATATTTAAATAGCTAAAATAATATCTATGTTTGAAAATTGATTTATCATATTTGATTTTAAACTAAAAGAATTTAAATAAAATTTAACTTGGATTTGTATTTGGATTTAGATTTGGTTGATTTTAAATTAAATGGTAAATTATCAAAAATGGGATTTAAATCTTTTTCTAATCCCTATCCAATTGGGAATTCCCACATCCTATAAATAGGCAGGTACTCCTCCATATTATTTTCTCCACAATTCATCTTCCACAAATTCCACAACCCAAATCATGCATCGTGTCCGTGTCCCATCCACTACTCTCCTCTTTTACATATACATTATTTTCGTCTCATGTCCGGCAACTCTGAACATCCTCCCCCGTCGTGTCGGACACACCCGACACGACACCACCCTAACCCGCAATACATATCCAAATCCTAAAACCTACGACCGCTCCTCACGACCCACGACCTCCACCATTCCCGTCGATACGGCCGACCACCCCGTCACCCTGGCCGTGCCCGGCTCCTAGCAAACCCAAACCCGTCAGCTTCCAATCACCACCCCCCTCGGACCGTCCGACTCTCCGGTCACGTCCTGCCAACCACCACTCACTGTCCCGTCACCAAAACTACCACACCACCATCACCAAAACCACCAGTCCCGGCCACCCGCCACCAGCAAAGATCCACCAGCCACCATCCTGACCACAAACCTACCACCATCACCAGCGTTCGACGCCGACGACCCCGGAAACCCTCGACCAATACCGCCTCAGCTACCACGGCCATCACCGATCAGACGACCACCGCCACCAAATTCCTCAGAACCCCCAAATTAAAAAAATAAAAACAAACACCCCCGCCACCACCGTACCTCCGCCGGAGTCGTGCCCGAACGCCGCCCGCCCTCCGCGCTCGACCGCCGTCGACTCCTAGGACTAGCCCAATCGCCGTAGATCCAATCCCTGACCGTCGTGCTCGTACTTGCCCGCCGTGCCGCCCCGGTCGTCCGCAACCACCGCCTCTCTTCCCGGCTTCTTCCGCCTCGCCACGCCTGGTCACCGCCCCATGGCTCCGCCGCCCAGTTCCCTCTTCTCCGACCTCGACGTCCATCGCAGCAAACCCTTCCCTGCGCCGCTCGTCGCCGCCGAGGCAAGTCGCTCGCTCCATGGTTTCCCCTTCCTCGCCCGCTCCCCGTACTTCTGCCGCCGCATCCGGCCCCACTGCGCCGGAGCAGCGCGCTTGCACCGCTGTCGCCGGAGCAAGTCGCCGCCCTTCCGATCATCTTCCCCCTCCGCGTGGCTGAGCTTCCCTCCGCCTCAGTTCCTCTCCGCGACCGCCGTCTTCCGCTGAGTCCTCCGCCGTCCCGACCGCGCCTCACTTCTCCTCCGCCCGCGCCAAGCCCCGACGTCCCCCAGCTCCGATCACCCCTCCGTATCTCCTTCCTCTCTCTTTCGATCTCTCTCTCCCCTCACCCTCTCCTTTCTCTCTCCATTTTCTTTTCTTTTATTATTTTTTATATTTTTTTACTGTTAAAGGGACAACAGTGCTGTCATGTATATTTAATATCTATTATTATTATATTATTATTAGTATTAATGTATTATTATTATTAGTATTAATGTATGTATGTAGTATATTTTTGTATTATTATTATCATAATAATTATTATTAATATTAATATTAATATTAATATTAATATTAATATTATTTATTAATTATTAATTATTATAATAACTTCTATTTTTTTTTCTATAAAAAATAGTTTAGCAGCAGACTCACTACCATTAGTATATATTACATTTTGAAAGCTAGTATGAATATATGTATTATCATCATTAGCATTATTCATATTGATTGTCGAAATGATAAGATGTATTAAAAATTCTTAAATTCTAATTTTATGATACTATAGATACGACTTGGGCTTAAGATTATTATTGTGGTATTTTTCTATCAAAAAGTAGATTTCAAATTATAAAATAATTTTTCTGATACTGCCCAGATATTTATCTAGATTATTTTCTAACCATCTGAAAATATAGCTTTTGGTTTAGGAAGTATATTTTACAAACCTAAGAGTTATTATATCTAAAGATAAATTGTGACTAATAAAATGTATTTCCAAGTTATCGTATATATTTTCAAGTAGTATACGAAATAGTTTTACTAAGTAAATTATAGTTTTCGACCTAAAACGATTTTATTGTATATTAATATTTTGGGATAGTAAAATATAGTTTTCAAGCATTATAAAATATTTTCTAAAATCATTTATGTATTATTTATCTAATTACCCTTGATTATCCACCTGTTCGCGACTAGCCCCATTTTTCTATTCCCTCATCAAATCTGGACTTCTTTATATCGTCCCTAACTAACTTATTTGATACTACCGCCCTGGACCCGATGGAACCGTCCATGCCGTCATCAGAGG
The DNA here is from genome assembly GCA_029216955.1 of Iris pallida. Taxonomy (NCBI): domain Eukaryota; kingdom Viridiplantae; phylum Streptophyta; class Magnoliopsida; order Asparagales; family Iridaceae; genus Iris; species Iris pallida. Next base: position 7,233,885 of record JANAVB010024996.1, read on the forward strand.
TCACTTTGCGTAGTTGTAACACCGAAGTCGATATTGTGCCACTTTATTGTACCATACCAGGCAGCTCACCAGGCGTCGCAACAGGCAAGTATACCTTGCTAATTTACTGTCACATTGTTTAGTTTCTGCATTATTTATTTTATTTCATATTGTTAGTTTCCTTTGTTATAAACTGCGCGTCCAAGCCACACTTGGTTGCAAGTGACTCTATTAGTCGTTTTACTTTATTATATGCATGTTAACTTAGTGTTAGCGGACTACCTTCTTGTTGGGGATATCCTTATATCTCCTTGGCCATGACACATATACTACACGGTTGGAGACATGTTGCTAGGGACACGACTTATTGACTAGCTATCTCTAAAGTCATGTGACGGTAGATATTCGTAACTACTATGACTAGGATTTTAGAGACTCAAGCAGTTACAAAACTGGACGAGCCATGGACATGACTTGAACAGTATGGGAAATATTGGAGGAGGACAGTAGCTAGTGCGTATAGGAATCCAAACAGGTAAACCACAGTCTCCGGATCGAACTGTGGCGATATATTTGCATATGCCCTCTGAAGTTTTAGATTTTACGGACGGATACGTATAACTGGATGCCAGTTACGTACACATAGCCTAAAATCCTACCCTTGTGCATGAAAGTTGTCCTCTAAATTGCACATTAGGCGGTTAGAATCTCCTTTGCATATTTGTGTCTAGAATAGTCTTTTATATATTATTTTATTATTCTGACAGTTCATATTAGCATGTTCTTCCTGTATCTTGCTACGTCCGTCTGAGGACCTGGTTATTCCCCAGGTGTGTGCTTTCATGATTCATTGCAGGTGTTCTAGCCAAGGCCGTGATTCTCTTCATTCCTTCGAAGACTATTGCGCTTGGTTCGTCTTGCCATTTTATGGACCAATTCTTGTATATTTCTTTCATTGAGATAGTTGGTAGTGGACTTTGTCTCCGCCCAACGATTGTATCATAAATATTCAAGTTGGTTTTTGTATTATTATTCTTTTTATTGTGGATGAGATTTAGTTTGTGTTGGATTACTGCATTTTACAGCTTATGTATATATACAAGGCCCCTTGTACTTCTTATGTATACAGCTGGCATGTCTACGTACTTAGTCCTACGTATTTTGGGACTGGGCGTTACAGCGACAATAAGAGAAGGATTTGAAATATTATTCATAATACTTAAATTAAAAAGGCCATCATTTACAAAACTTTTTCCTATAAATAACTCACTCTTGGAAAAACTTCTTTATTGGCCTCCATTATAATCTTGTATCTGGAGGCTACAAGTAGAGACCCACTAACTAAATTTTTCCTAATCGATGGCAAATAAAGTACATCATAGAGAGGTAGAATTTTTTCGATGTTATCTTCAGATCTATTATTCCTCTTCATACGATCTGTGCCGTCGAGCCATCTTCTAGGGTCATACATCCTCCACCTGATTCCTGATAGTTTGAAAAACATGAGCGATCAATTGAAACAAGAACATTAGCTCCAGAATCCAACCACCAATCATTAGAATGGTAAGAAATATTTACTACAGATTGATAGCTTAAAGACCTGAAGGATCTAGAAGACCCATTCATAATCATGTTAGCCTCTGGCCTGTTTGAGCCTTTCCTTTTGAAGGAGGTCTTGACATCTTCTTTCTTCTTATGGAAGAAGTTGATGGTGATGGAACTGAGGATTCTCGGGACCCTTTCTTCGGTGTGCATATTGATCGATAGAAAGTTAAACAGATTTAATACGTGTTCTAACCCTTCATAGACGGAAACTAGGGTTCACGAATTATACCTGCGGTGGAAAGAAGACAAGTAGTTCCTGGCAATCTCGAACGGACGACCCCAAGATCTTCTGCACGTATTCCTTCCTCAAGTTGGACGTCGTGTGGGCGACGATCTTCCAACCTTTTCTTCTCCTTGGCAGCCCTCTCTTTCTCTCCTTACGTGAATCATGAATTTAGAGAAAGCTTCAGATTTCTGATCAGTAATATGGCGGCCAAAGAATAGAGGATATATATAGGCTACGACTAGGGACCATAAGGAGAAATTAGGATTAGGCCTCCTAACGGATCTAGATATCCCGTGTTCAACCCGAACACACAATATAGGCCCATTAACAATAGCTCGGTCCACTAATGAGCTATTATTGTACTACCTTCCTAATCCCAAATTATGTTTGTGGGCTCCTTTTATTATATGCTCGTTTGGCTCCTCATGTTAAGATATCGAATGTCCGTCGATCAAATTAAGTTACTAACAACTATATTGATTCAACATCTTTTATCCTTAAGCAGTACCGCTCAACTTTATTTGTCATGTCGGATATAATCCACCTACAGGATTTACATGACAATCCTTATGAGCTGCTTAAGGGGATATCATCAAACCGATGTATCGGGACATGGATTCCATTTATAATCAACAACCCATCATACATACAATATTATTACCCAATTCATAGAGGTTGTTGACCCATAATGAATCTCACTCTTTCATGAGTCAAAGTAATGCATACTGCATATACATGTCTGTTATCATATCCGAATTAAAAGAACAAGCATCCATAATAACAGAGGTGTTTGTTCACTTATGTAGTCAGTACAAAGAGAACAACCTCAAGTGGTCCTGTTAATACACACAAAGTGTACTAGTGTAAACCTATAGTCAAGATAGACTAATATCATATTACACTACAACCTTTCTAATAGATTGTCCAAGTCCATCTAGGTTATGAACTATTTATATACTCCATAGGGAACTGATAATAAGATCTTCTGTGTGATACCACACACCATATTATCTACAATAGAGAATATCAGACATTTGTATTAACACTTGCAACAAATACAATATGCAAACATTTGCCCATATGATTCTCATTCAAAAATTAAGGAAATGAGGTTACTACAAAAGTGATGCTTTTAGTATATAACCCTAACAATCTGTCAACCCCTTGACCAATTTTTTTTCTTCTATTTATTAAATTAAAACCCATCCTTTAAACAAATTTCATTTACTATTAAGTTTTATATTTTATTTCTTTACTCAAATACCAATGGAGGACCAATGGGTAATAAAGGATTCGACAGGGACCTGGATGCAAAAGTCCTTATTCAATTTCCTTTTTATATTTGAACTCAGGATAACTCTCCCAAACAATTCGAAACTGCTGTAGCAGTTGATAAAACCCTGTTTTGAATTGATCTCAAATAACAGATTCGACCATCCTATTAAGAAGGATAAGTCATGAAGAATTCAAATCCTTCTTCCGTTATCTATTGATCCTATCCTAACTGTTATTTGAATTTGAACCCTGGCCGACACCCCAAGCCTCCCAGTATTCGATATCAACCCCAATCCAAATTAGGATTCATCCTAATCCTACTAACAAATTGATCATATCCAAGAAGTTAGTATATATATGTAGATGATCCCCGAAACCCTAAACTTCCTCTTCTTCCTAAGTCCTCGGTTACCTGTGAAGGAATTGGAAAGCGGTCGAGAGGAGCGTTCTAATCATCGTCGTGTCGACCTAGAGCAAGGAGTACACTAACAGGTAACCCTTTAGCTTGCAATCAATCATTAAGTTCTTAAACCCCAGTTTAACATTAGATTCTGCCATTAAGAGTAGTATTGGTAGTCGTATCAATGTCGGAGTGAATTTAGAAGGGGGAGAACTCTGTATCGAAAGGCTTACTTTGTGTAGCTTTTATTGCGTGTGCCAAACATAGGTCTATCAGGGATACCCCAAGTTGAAGTACAAACCTAGTACCAGTTGAGTATAAGGGTTGTGGTGCAGGAGCGCATCATAGTAATCAGATTATGTCTGACATATGTGGTATCAGAATTTGGGTTGACTTAGTGTCAGTTGACTAGAAGGGGGGTTACTTCATAAGTAAAGATGTGGTTGACCATGGATTGGCACAGTTGGGTGTTGAGCCATTTGTAGGAACGAAATCGTAAAGCAGAATACTCTAGAGGGGGGGGGTGAATAGAGTTGGCAGCAGGAATAATGCTAATTTAAAAATGTTAGCAGCAAGATCATAGAATAATAATCACAACTAAATAATGTAAAGGCGGAGATAAGAAAGCAAACGCAAAGACAGCGATGTATACTGGTTTCCCTCATGTTGAGGACTAATCCAGTCGGTAGAACTCTTGCTACCAGTTGAATCCACTATTGGCAAAACCGCAAGTTTTCTTACGAAGTCCTTGCAACTTCTACAACGCGAGCTTTGATACGAAGAACTCGTCCAACTTCAATTTTGAAGAGTTGAATCTTCTATCAAGCCTCTGATTACAATCACTCTGAAACTTCTAGACCGCACCGCACTGGCAAATCGACTAGAGAATTGTAACTGGCTTGGGATCTGAAATTTGAAGCTCGAGAAAAACTCTTTGGAAGACTGAAAGCTTTTTAGAAGAGAGAAGATTGAAAGTGAATGAGTGAGTTAAAATGATCGAAATCCTTCTCTATTTATAGGAGTTCCAAAGACAGAATTCTGGCAGAATTCGGGCAGAATTCGGGCAGAACTCGATGAGCAAATCTCGGTCAAATCCTGCAACTGCAGGAGGACCAAGTTCCAAGGAATTCAAAAATAAAACGGCCACTAACCGAACTCTGGCCGAACTCTGGCCGAGTTCTGTCAGGGTTAGGTTATGGTTTTAAAATATGTTTCTGGAGAATTTTGAAAACCTTTTTGAAAACCTTTTTGAAGCTTTTGTAAATGCGAATGTTTTACAAAACTAAGGACATTTTAAAAGCAGTTTGAAATCATTTTGGAATAGCCTATTTGCCAGTACGACTCGGTGTACAAAGTATTCCGTAGACTCAAATAAATAAAAAATATATTGCTTAAAGAAATACAGACTCGAACAGGCAAACAGCGCTTCGGTCTTGAACTGTGTAGATAGCTGTTCTTGATCATGTCCAAGAGTCCGAGATGTCCTGACTAGCTTCATATATCGAGACAGAGTTTGATCAATTATTAAAATTAGTTTGACCATATGACCAATGGGCCAACAATCTCTCCCATTTTGATAACTGACAAACTATGAATGATATAACATCTAAGCTTGGAATCAAATCAAAAAAATAGTAAAGTAAAAAATTGTTCATATCCTGCATACATTTTCTTAAAAGATGTTAGATCCTTTACTTCTGCCCCCGTTGTCACTTAGCAAAATAATTACAAAAGAGAAAAAAAACTCCCCCACAATCAATGCATAAGAAACGAACAGTGAAAAAACACATAATAAAACAGATGGTAGAGACAGAAAAAAATAACATCACAGGTAGTTTATTTGTCTCAGGCAGTTTATAATATAAAACAGAGAATTAATATAACAGTGAGAATAATAGATAATTATGTCACAGGCAGTTTATATTATAGAAGCAGATAAAGATGCTATAAATAAATAAACTGATGTGAAAGATAAACTACGAAATCCATAAAGATGAAATGATGTGCAAGAAACATCAGTAAAATATCCAGTACAAGTCTGATAAAAAAATAGAAACTTGGAATGTCGGAGCATTTCCAAGTATACAGTAGATAATGTCTAAGTCTCAAAAATCAACTAATATATCACATCTCCTCCTCCTCCTCATCATCATCAGCATGACCGGCATGTCCAGAGGGACCAGCTGCAGAGGTACCAGCTCCAGAAGGGTGAGGAGGAGCGCCAGTGTAAAACTCACCGACATAGTCTCGAGGAGCACAGGTCAGAACGGTACCAATCATATGCGTTACCGGGCTGAAAGTAGGCATGAACAGCCTCATCCTCACAGCGGTAACCAGAGAAGGCTGGATCTCTAGGAATAGAACCGACAGAATGTCCAATCTGAGCAAATTGGAGATCAGCGAGAGAATTTGCTATCGCCTGATAACGAGTGACATCGCGGAACTCATGCTCGCGAGCCATATCCGTCATCGAGACGTGCAAATCAGAAAGATGCTGGTGTATGCCCTCAAAAGTCATGGCATACTGCTGAGTAGGTGGAGGAGGTGGAGCAGTAGGAGGAACAGTAGGAGGGAGGAGCAGCAGCAGTCATACTACGACGAGATAATTTCAGAAACTTGGGCTCAGGGTCTTGAGTATAAATTGACAAATCAATATCAAAATACTGGAAGATGCGTGGGAAGAATCATCGCATAAGGAAGATTTCTATCTCTTGCACGACAACGTCCCATCATCTGGATAATGGTCTTAGGGGCAGAAAATGGAATCCCCTTAAGAATGTGGTACATAGCAGATAATTCAAGAGATTTCACATCATCCTTTGAAGTAGACTTCGGAAGGAGAGTGGAGTAGATGATGCGGTACAATTCATAATTAAACAAGTTCAAGTTGTTTGCCTTGAACTTTCCAGAGCGAACTCGATCAGGTGTACAGAGTTCAGCTTTGAAACTAGCAAGTGTCGTGCCGTCGGGGAAATCAAATTCAGTGATATCAACAAGCGGTGCACCTTCGTTAGATAGACCAAGGATTTTCGCTAAGAGGACATCATTGAACTCGATGTCTAGTCCGCCAACACGAGTACTTACGTCAAACGTGTTCAATATAATATTGCAGTAGAACAGTCTAATGGCATTAGTTGCCACCAGGAAACAAAGTTTAACAACGTGTTGTAACCCTAATGCCTCAAAATATTGGCGGTGTTCTGGAAACACAGTTCATTCGATAGGAGCGCCTGTGCATATGGATCGCATGGAAAAGTCTCCATACCACAGAAGGGCTTGATCTAGGGTTTGAAAGTAAAATCTATCGAACGCGCCATCGCTCGATTGGACTGGCAAAAAGGGGGAATCCGTGGGTGAATTCGAAGATGATCCTTCCTCACTAGGATTGGTCGTCTTCTTCCTCTTGAAGGGGTTAAATCCCTTATGTGCCATTGTGCAATAAAAGTAAATATACACGAAATTGAAAGGAGGAGAGATACGAAGTTATACCTCCCGAGATTCGAGTATGTTGTAGAGAACAACGAACTACGCACGAATCTAAAATTTGGATGGATTTCACCACGTAGATAGGGAAGAAACGGAGTGGTGAGGAACTAGGGTTAGGGGGCTCTCGCGCGGCTGCTGTTGCTGTGATGGTGGTGTTTAGAAGTAATAAAGAAGAAAGGCTCTCGGGTTCTGGTTATATAACCAGATACCTTCAACCGAACTCGGGCCGAATTCGGTCCGAAGTCTGGCCGAATTCAGCCTGGGGTTGGTTTGGAACACTTTCTTTTTCATTTGCTCATTTCAAAGATTTAATTCAAAGATTAGTAATTTCAACATTCAATTAATATAATTAATGTTTATTTTATAGATTAAATATCGTTACACAGCGACTGTCTCAGATTAGCTGTAGGAGTACTGTCCCAGCTGGCGGAGGTTCACCGGGGAACTCTTAAATACCGCTTCGCTTCAACCGTAGTTGTGGTGACAGACAGACTCTTTATTGGCTTGTCTCTAACATAGTTTTTGCGTATTGACATAAAATATAAAATAAAATTAATTACATTATTGACGTCCAAAATTCCTAATTTTTGACGTAAATAATTGAAACGATCTTCTGCTAGAGGTTTTGTAAAAGTATCAGCTAATTGATTCTCAGTATCTATGTACACAAGGTCAATATCTCCATTTTGATGATGATCTCTAAGAAAATGATGTCGGATCTCGATATGCTTAGTACGAGAATGACATACTGGATTCTTAGTCAAATTAATTGTGCTCGTGTTATCACAGAAAATAGGAATGTGTGTGTAAAATAAATTATAGTCTTCTAAGGTTTGTTTCATCCACACAATCTGAGCACAACAACGTCCTGCGGCGATATACTCAGCCTCTGTTGTTGATAGGGCTACATAATTTTGCTTTTTACTAAACCATGAGACTAAAGCCTTGCCTAAGAAATGACATGTGCCACTGGTACTTTTTTCTATCAACTTTGCATCCCGCAAAATCTGCATCCGAGTAACCAATAAGGTCAAAGGACTTAGTTTTGGGATACCATAAGCCAACAGAAGAAGTGCCCTTAAGGTATCGAAAGATACGCTTAACTGCGCACAGATGTGATTCCTTTGGATTAGCTTGAAAATGTGCACATAGGCAAACACTAAACATAATATCTGGACGACTAGCAGTTAAATAAAGTAAACTACCGATCATACCTCGATACTTACGTGTGTCGACCGGCTTGCCTTGTTCATCAATATCAAGCTTTGTTAAGTTGCCATCGGAGTGCCAATAAGTTTGACATTGTCCAGATAAAACTTCTTTAGCAAATGTTTTGTGTATTTGGCTTGATTTATGAATGTCCCATTGTCAGTTTGTTTAATTTGCAGTCCGAGAAAGAATTTCAGCTCTTCCTATCATGCTCATTTCAAACTCATTCTGCATACACTTAGAGAATTCTTGACACAGAGATTCATCAGTATATCCAAATATAATATCATCAACATAGACTTGTATTAAGAGAAGCTTGCCATTAAAAGACTTAATAAAAAGTGTATTGTCAACCTTGCCTTTTGAAAAACCGTTGTAAGTAGGAAAGAGCTTAGACGATCATACCAAGCACGAGGGGCTTGTTTTAAACCGTACAAAGCTTTCTTCAACTTGAAAACATGATCAGAGTTTTTAAAATCTGTGAAACCTGGAGGTTGTGCTACAAAAACTTCTTCTTTTATAAAACCATTTAAAAATGCACTCTTGACATCCATTTGAAATAATTTAAATTATAAAAACATGCAAATGCACATAACATGCGAATGAATTCTAATCTCGCAACTGGGGCATAAGTCTCATCGTAGTCGATACCTTCTTCCTGATTGTATCCTTGAGCTATGAGTCGAGCCTTATTACGAGTCACTAAACCATTCTCGTTCAGTTTATTTCGGAATACCCAACGGGTGCCAATGACTAGATGATCAATAGGCTTGGGAACAAGTTCCCAAACTTGATTCCGTTCAAATTGGTTTAATTCCTCTTGCATAGCATCTATCCAAAAACTATCACTACATGCTTCATCAATAGTTTTGGGTTCTAGCTGTGAAATGAATGCAACACTAGAAACAATATCTCTACTGGATGTACGAGTACTTACACCTTTGGTAATATCACCAATTACCAAATCCTTTGGATGATCAGCCATAAATTTAATCTTTTCGGCAGACTCTGAAGGTAGCTGGTTCCTAGATCTTCTCTAGGAGGATCAGCTTGTGCCGAGCTTGGTTGAGAATCAGCTGTTGTTGAGCTTGGTGCAGTTAGATCTTCGTCTTTGTCATCGATAGTCATTTGATTCAGTTCATCAAAAGTGACATTGATTGACTCTTCGATGATCATGGTTCGTTTGTTGAATACTCTGTATCCTTTGCTCTTGGCCGCATAACCTAAAAATATACCTTCATCGGCCTTTTCGACAAACTTTTCCAAATTGTCTTTTGTATTAAGAATAAAGCATTTACAACCAAATATTCTAAAATATAAAACTGATGGAATTCTATCAAACCATAACTTAAATGGAGTCTTCTTCGATTTGGGTCGAATTAGAACTCTATTGAGAACAAAACAAGCTGTATTGACAGCTTCAGCCCAGAAATATTTGGGTAGACTAAACTGGTTTAACATTACTCTGGCCATTTCGGATAGAGTTCTGTTCTTACGTTCCATAACTCTATTTTGTTGTGGAGTCCTAGGGCAGGAGAGCTCGTGTACAAAACCGTGTGTGTCACAAAATTGCTCAAACTCTGCATTCTCGAATTCGCCACCATGATCGCTTCTAATACGAGTGATCATGTAACCTTTTTCATTCTATACTTTCTTGCAAAATGCGACAAATTCGGATAATGCATCATTCTTGCGTGTCAAGAAGTATACCCACGTGTATCTAGAGTAATCATCTATAATTACAAAAGCATAAAGCTTACCTCCGAGGCTAGCAACTCTGCTAGGACCAAATAAGTCCATATGTAGCAATTGTAGAGGTCTAGTAGTACATACTGCGTTTACTGACTTGAACGTGGATCTGGTAGCTTTGTTCTTTTCACATTGGCTGCATACCGAATCCTTCTTGAATGTTATGTCCGGTAAACTGCGTACTAGCTTCTTCGTGGATAATCTTGAGATTGTGTCTATATTTGTATGACCGAGTCTCATATGCCACAGATGACTCTCATCACTTTTAGCCATTAAGCATCTACCTGAAATGTTAGTTTCTTCCAACAAATAGAAAACATATATGTTGTCTTCCCTGATACCTTCAAAGATAGTACTACCAGTTGAGCTATCAACTATAGTACATTTGTCTTTGCCAAAGTTGATGCCATAACCATGATCAGCTAGATGACTTATGCTGAGTAGATTATGTTTCAACTCGGTAACCAGACAGACATCCTCAATCACAGGATAGGGAGACTTACCAACATCACCGATACCAATGATATACCCTTTCAAGTTATTACCGAAGGAGACATAGCCTTCCTTCTTCTTCTTCGACAGTATTGCAAATAATATAGCGTCACCGGTCATATGCCGCGAACAACCGCTGTCGAGGATCCATTTGCTTTTAGCATGTGAAAGGTGTTCCATCTACAAAATAGTTTACAGATAAAACTTTTGGCACCCATTTCTTGTAGGGTCCTGAAATATTAGCTTTTGGTATCCATGCATAAATGTTTAAATCAACAAGCTTTTTGATTCTACATGCAGAAGAATTATGACCAATGTGGCCACAATAATGACACTGTGCATGTTTAGTGTTGAAAGCTGAGTGATGTGCACGGTTGGTAGGTTTAGGTTTTCTAGTATAGAAGAAAGCATACCTATAATCCTGTTTGGGCTTAACCTTTTGGGGTAAAGGTTTGATAGGGTTAGGTCTGACAGTGTTTGGTTTGGGAATGTTCCGATTATTCGGTAAGTGACACATGTTAGGGTAGGAAGCAGCAGTCTCAGGCTGTTTTCCTAACCTAATTTCTAATCTTTGGAAGTGTCATACAACTTAGTATAGTCAGAAGTGAGTGCTTCCATTCTGACTTGCACTTTGAAGACTTTTCTTCTCTTTAGAAAGTTCTTCTTTCAGTTGGTCAATAACCTTATCTTTCTCTTCAGACGACTTGGTAGTCTCGTGTAATAAGAGCTTAATAGAGGAAAGCTCACCAGACTCACTAACATTATTTCTAACCTCAGCTAGTAGGTCGGTAAGTCTTCCTATTTCATCTTTGTACTCTTTGAGTACCTTCTTAGAGGTCTCATATTTGCTATACAGTTTCCTGTAATCACTTATCAGTTCACTGAAGGCATCTCCTAATTGCTAAAAGGTAAGTCATCATATGTATCAACTACAGGTTCAGAGAGTACCTGATCGGATGCCATAAAGCATACGTTTGTAGCATCTTCTGATTGTTCATCTTCTGAGTCGCTGGCTTCACTTTCATGCCATATGCTGGTGTTGGCATATCTCCGAGATGTTGATCTCTTTATGTTCCCTTTCTCATATCTGTTGCTCTTCTTGCTTGATGATGAGTTTGTAGGACAATCCTTTTTCATGTGTCCCTTCTTCTTGTAGCCGTAGCAGACAGCATCATCTTGATACCAGTTGTTGCTACTATTGTTTTCTTTGGCTTTCTTCTCATATCTCATGAATCTTTTGAATTTTCTTGCTAGGAGTGCTTGATCTTCAGCATCAGATTCACTGCCGTCTGAATCACCTTCAGCAGCTTTTCTGTGCTGAGCCTTGAAAGCGATTGTCTTCTCCTTTGGTGCAGGCTCTTAAAATCTTGTAGCTCCAGTTCATGAGTGAGTAGCTTACCTATGAGTACTTCGAGGGACATAGTTGTGAGGTCGTTCCCTTCAATGATCACAGTAGTCTTTGGAATCCAGCTCTTGGTAAGTGCTCGCAGGAGTTTGCGAATCTTTTCATGGTTACGGTAATCTTTGCCTAGGGAGGACAAAGGATTTACAATATCCAAGAATCTTTCGTACATCTGAGTAACTGTTTCGTTGGGCTTCATCTTGAACACCTCATACTCTTGAGTAAGTCTGCTGACCTTTGATTTTTTGACTTGAGTCGTGCCTTCATGTGTAACTTCAAGGAGCTTCCACACTTCATTAGCAGTTGTACAGATAGACACCCTGTTAAATTCAGTTCTGTCTAAAGCACAAAATAAAGCGTTAATAGCACGTGCGTCAAGACTGGCCTTTTACTTTTCTTCCTCTGTATATCTGTTATGGGGTTTTTCAACTAAAACTCTATCAACATTTATACAAGGTGGCTTTTGATAGCCATCAATAACAATAGACCATAAATCAAAGTCAAGTGATTTCAAGAAGAAACTCATCCGTGTTTTCCAATAGGTATAGTTCGTACCATCAAACAGTGGAGGTCTGTTTGTGGCCTGGCCTTCACTTGTGAATTTCACAGTTGCCATGTGTTGTGCTGTGATATATATAATAATTAGTTAAATGAATAAATAATTGCAATGTTACCTTGCTTTACCTGTAACACCCGCTCTGATACCAATTGTAGGAACAAAATCGTAAAGCAGAATACTCTAGAGGGGGGTGAATAGAGTCGGCAGCGGAATAATGCTAATTTAAAAATGTTAGCAGCAAGATCACATAATAATAATCACAACTAAATAATATAAAGGCAGAGATAAGAAAGCAAACGCAAAGACAGCGATGTATACTGGTTTCCTCTGTTGAGGACTAATCCAGTCGGTAGAACTCTTGCTACCAGTTGAATCTACTATTGGCAAAACCGTAAGTTTTCTTACGAAGTCCTTGCAACTTCTACAACGCGAGCTTTGATACGAAGAACTCGTCCAACTTCAATTTTGAAAAATTGAATCTTCTATCAAGCCTCTGATTACAATCACTCTGAAACTTCTAGACCACACCGCACTGACAAATAGACTAGAGGATTGTAACTGGCTTGGAATCTGAAATTTTAAGCTCGAGAAAAACTCTTTGGAAGACTGAAAGCTTTTTAGAAGAGAGAAGATTGAAAGTGAATGAGTGAGTTAAAATGATCGAAATCCTTCTCTATTTATAGGAGTTCCAAAGACAGAATTCTGGCAGAATTCGGGCAGAATTCGGGCAGAACTCGATGAGCAAATCTCGGTCAAATCCGCAACTGCAGGAGGACCAAGTTCCAAGGAATTCAAAAACAAAACTGCCACTAACCGAACTCTGGCCGAACTCTGTCAGGGTTAGGTTATGGTTTTAAAATAAGTTTTTGAGGAATTTTGAAAACCTTTTTGAAGCTTTTGTAAATACGAATGTTTTACAAAACTAAGGACATTTTAAAAGCTGTTTGAAATTATTTTGGAATAGCCTATTTGCCAGTACGATTCGGTGTACAAAGTATTCCTAGACTCAAATAAAATGAAAAAATATATTGCTTAAAGAAATACAGACTCGAACAGGCAAACATCGCTTCGGTCTTGAACTGTATAGATAGTTGTTCTTGATCATGTCCAAGAGTCCGAGATGTCCTGACTAGCTTTATATATCGAGATAGAGTTTGATCAATTATTAAAATCAGTTTGACCATATGACCAATGGGCCAATACCATGTTCCTAGAGACCTAGGCAATACCCTGTCTTTAACAAGAGCGCAGTGAAATGTTTCACCATGAGTATATAGCTTTATGTAGACAACTTTACTAGTAAGGCTAATTGAAGGTTCCAGTATTCAATCAATCAAATGGCAGTAGAAAGCACATATTAATTTTGGGCGCTCCTCTGGTTGTTATGTTCAAATGAAAGTATGTCTTGGATGTCAGGTTATGCCTATGCCAAGTGACCATATGATCTAGATGCACTAATGACAGCCCTTGCATGATATCCATTAGTGTACAGTTTAGTTCCCTGTTGCTGCAGTCGACTGATACTTATATATCAAGCCCACATCCTTAGTAATGTTCACTTCCCAAACCATTCCTGAATATATCCACTGTTTCATCTACATAACATTAACTGCTCTGTTCCTCATTTTTGGTCCAGTCCATTACCTTGGTATAAATTCGTTGGTGTTGCTCACCCTTCACTAGATGTATAGATTTGTAGTAGAGGTCCTCTGTATACTCACTAATAAACAGTGTTCCATGGGATTTATGGTATCAGTCAAGTATGGGACTATAGGTACCAAATTATATGCCTTTTTATCCACTCTTATGTGGCAGCCTAAGACTAGGATAAACCAATGCTTTAATCAGTCCTGGATTGACTATCAAGTACAAGGACAGGATTAGTAGTATCAATTGATAGGATCAGTAGGGAGATCAAGGATACTTGGTATCCGGTGTAAGCATGGTGTGTGTAAAACAACTAATAAAATCTACTCAATTAGCGACATAAATTTAGCGACGTTTGATTAACGTCGCTAAATTGTGTTCATTAGCGACGTTTTACTGAAACGTCGCTAATAGTCGCTACTAGCGACGAAATAAACGACGTAACAACGATGTATATTAATTACATGAGCTAGTCGTCGCGAAACGTCGCTCTGACGTCACTAATAGCGACTAATTTAGCGACGGTAGGATTAGCGTCGCTAAAATCTAATTATATTCCCCCCCGATTTATTTACCCCCATTTTACTCTCTCACTCTCTCTCCTCTCCCCCTCCGGTGCTCTCACTCTCTCCGGCGACTCTCACTCTCTCCGGCGACTCTCCTCCCTCTCCGGTACGTGACTCTTCCCCTCCCTCTCTCTTTCTCCGGCTGTTTTGGTTGTTGGTAGTTGGAAGGGTGCGGGTGGCTCGGGGGGAGGGGCAGAGAGGATACGGGTGGTTGGGGGGTGAGTGGAGGGTGGCTGGGTGGTGGGGCAGGGTAGACGAGGGAGGCTGGGGGAGGGGAGCTAGGGTTAGGGTTCGGGTTAGGGGTGGGTATATGGGGGCGGGAGGGAAGCGCGGGGGGGGGAGGGTGGAGGCGGCTGGGGGAGGGGAGCAGAGGGGGTAGGGGCGGCTGGGTGAGGGGAGCAGGGGGTAGGGGCGGCTTGGGGAGGGGAACAGGGGGGGTGGGGGGGCTGGGGGAGGGGAGCAGGGGGGGAGGGGAGGGTTAGGGTTTGGGTTAGGGGTGGGTATGTGTGGGTGGGGTGGAGGGAGGAGAACGAAGGGGGGGGGGGTGGGGGAGGGGAGCAGGGGGAAGAGGAAGGTTAGGGTTCGGGGTAGTATAGGGGGGAGGGGGGACTTGGTCAGGGCCACCGATAGTGCCAAAAAATCTGATAATTTAGTAATAATTATTTGTTTCCCGACACTGAAAAATATGATGCTCCGATTCGAACGCACCGATAGTGCCGATATTTGTAACAAGTAGTTTTGTTGGTTGCTTAATTGGTAACATGGTGATCGAGACATATAGTCCCTGTAGTCGTTCGACTGGCGAGGAAGAAACTATGGTACGTCATGGTGATCAGGACATAGTCCCTGCAGCCATTCAACTGGCGAGGCAAAAACTATGTAGCCGTGGATAAAGTTGACTGTCCTCCGACCCTCATCCCTCGGCAATGATGATATGACAACCTATCACTATATCTTATATAGTAGTAGATGATGTCTTAGTTTTACATTATGTGAGTTCATCTTGATTCTGTTACATTCTTTAGATACTAGATACGATAAGAACATATACTACACCATATGTACAGAACATAGATGATTCACACTAATGTATGCTAAAATGAATTTTGGGTTGTGTTCTGAGCCATCCGTTCTCACACTTGGAAAAAAAATCGAATTTTTTGTATTTTATCTGCTTTCGAAAATGTTCTCAAACGAGATGATGGTTCCTTTAGTTGGCTTGCTTATGTTATAATTATATTATTTGTTAATATCGATCTTACCAGATGGCACCCATGACCCGAGGAGCGGCACGTCGTTTGAGGGAAACAGTGAATGCTGAGGTGGCTTCTCCTACTGTTAAGGAAGAAGTGGCACCGGTAGCTAGTGAGACCGGGAGTTCTATTCATCCAGCACCGGTAGCTAGTGAGACCGGAAATTCTATTCATCCAGCACTTATAATGGACTACATCTCTCCTGCCGCCGTCGATCCCACTTATTCGAGGTGGTTACGTGATCGTATCACTGAGCGTTTGCGTGAGCTGCGTGGTTCTTATTAGCTATTAGTACTTATTTGTATTGGACTATTTGTATTGGGTTGTTTTTGTATTAGACTATTTGTATTGGACTACATATATGAATTAGTACCGTGTCAATCTCTGGATTGTATTAGACTACGACATGGTGATCAGGACATAGTCCCAACAGCCATTCGACTGGCGAGGCAAAAACTATATAGCCGTAGATAAAGTTGACTGTCCTTCGACCCTCATCCCTCGGCAATGATGATATGACAACCTATCACTATATCTTATATAGTAGTAGATGATGTTTAGTATTATATTATGTGAGTTCATCTTGATTCTGTTACATTCTTCAGATACTAGATACGATAAGAACATATACTACACCATATGTACAGAACATAGGTGATCAGGACATATTCCCTGCAGCCATTCGACTGGCGAGGCAGAAACTATGTAGCCGTAGATAAAGTTGACTGTCCTTCGACCCTCATCCCTCGGCAATGATGATATGACAACCTATCACTATATCTTATATAGTAGTAGATGATGTTTAAGTATTACATTATGTGAGTTTATCTTGATTCTGTTACATTCTTCAGATACTAGATACGATAAGAACATATACTACACCATATGTACAAAACATAGGTGATCAGGACATAGTCCCTGCAGCCATTCGACTGGCGAGGCAGAAACTATGTAGCCGTAGATAAAGTTGATTGTCCTTCGACCCTCATCCCTCGACAATGATGATATGACAACCTATCACTATATCTTATATAGTAGTAGATGATGTCTTAGTATTACATTATGTGAGTTCATCTTGATTCTGTTACATTCTTCAGATACTAGATACGATAAGAACATATACTACACCATATGTACAGAACATAGATGATTCACACTAATGTATGTTAGAATGAATTTTGGGTTGTGTTCTGAGCCATTCGTCCCTATACTTGGCAATTAAGCATGTGAAATATAGCATTGAAGAACATAAAACTTGTGGTCATTACTGCAGAAAGTGTAGACTGACATGAACTGACGCACGAAAAAGAGGAGATCAAAGCTGTAACAAGTAAAGTTGTGTTTTGGATGTTCTACTCTTGTAAGCTCTTTGTTCACAAAGCAAGATATAATGAATACAGAACATGTATCGAGTTTATAACTCTTATAAGCTCTATACTTGAGTTACGAACTCGATACTTGTTCTGTATTGTTTAATTATTGCTTGCTTTGTGAACAAAGAGTTTACAAGAGTTCTTTTTCCAAAGCACAACTTTTTTTGTTCCAGCTTAGAGCTCCTCATTTTCGTGCATCAGTTCATGTCGGTCTTCACTTTCTGCAGTAACTTCCTTCAATTAACCTCCCTTCCTTAGCAATGATGATACGACAACCTATCTTGATTCTGTTATTATAGTAGATGATGTCTTACATTACATTATATGGGTTCATCTTGATTCTGTTATATCTTTCAGATACTAGATTCGATAAGAACATATACTACACCATATGTACAGAACATAATGATCCATACTAATATATGCTAGAATAAATTTTGGGTTGTGTTTTGAGCCATCCGTTCTCACACTTAAAACAGATATGAATTAGTACTATGAGAGCGCCGGAGAGAGTGAGAGCGCCGGAGTGGGGGACGAAAGAGAGTAAGAGAGTAAAATAGGGAGAAATAAATTGGTGGGGGAAATATAATTAGAATTTAGCGAAGTTCATACTAACATCGCTAAATTAGTCGCTATTAGCGACGTCATAGCGACGTTTCGCGACGATAGCCCATGTAACTATGTAGCCGTAGATAAAGTTGACTGTCCTCCGACCCTCATCCCTCGACAATGATGATACGACAAGCTATCACTATATCTTATATAGTAGTAGATGATGTTTTAGTATTACATTATGTGAGTTCATCTTGATTCTGTTACATTCTTCATATACTAGATACTAGATTCGATAAGAACATATACTACACCATATGTACAGAACATAGATGATTCAAACTAATGTATGCTAGAATAAATTTTGGGTTGTGTTCTGAGCCATCCGTTCTCACACTTAAAACACATATGAATTAGTACTGTGTGTCAATCTTTGTTTTTGTATTTTCGGCGAACCCAGGGATTGGATTTTGTATTTTGTATTTTGGATTCTGTATTTTGGATTCTGTATTTTGGCTTCAGCTCCAGCTCCATTTACATTAATCTACGATACGACATGGTGATCAGGACATAGTCCCTGCAGCCATTCGACTGGCGAGGCAGAAACTAGGCAGCCGTATATAAAGTTAACTGTCCTTTGACCCTCATCCCTCGACAATGATGATATGGCAACCTATCACTATATCTTATATAGTAGTAGATGATGTCTTAGTATTACATTATGTGAGTTCATCTTGATTCTGTTACATTATTCAGATACTAGATACGATAAGAACATGTACTACACCGTATGTACAGAACATAGATGATTCACACTAATGTATGCTAGAATGAATTTTAGGTTGTGTTCTGAGCCATTCGTTCTCATACTTGGCAAAAAATTGAATTTTTTGTATTTTATCTGCTTTCGAAAATGTACTCAAATGAGATGGCACCCGTTCTCACAGATGGCACCTAAGACCCGAGGATCTCGCTTGAGGGAGGCACAGATGGCTGTGAAAGAGGAGGTGGCTCCAGCTCCAGAGGGCAATTCTACCGAGATACCTGCTCCAGAAGTAATTCCTAAAGACGAGGGAGCTGTGAAGGAGGAGGTGGTACTACAGGGCAGTTCCACCGGGAGTTTCAGTCATCCATCTCCTCTGGATATTGATCTGGCTGTCGCGGATCCTACTTATGCGCGCTGGCTGAGGGAGTTCTATCTGCCCAAGCATAGACGACAGTAGATACATATATTGACTGAATTTGTTTTGATGGATATATCTCATCTGGATATTGTGATGGATATTTGTTTTGATGGATATATCTCCTTTTGGATATTGTGATGGATATTTGTTTTCTTGTGTGTGAAGTATATTGGTATAGCTTGCTGTGTGATGCATATTGTGATGTATATTAGTTTGTGTGATGTGTGATGCATATTGTGATGTTCCGAGAGGCTTCAGGAGACGACCAATTATTTTTGTTCTATTCTGGATTGTATTGTGCGGGCCGGTGTTAAGTGTTCCACCGAAGGGGTCGGCGAACCCAGGGATTAGATTCTGTATTTTGGATTATACATTTGCATTTTGGATTCTTTTTTTAAATTTTTTTTTCAATTTAGCGACGTTTTTAGCGACCTTTATATTCGTCGCTAAATTTTAGCGACGAATATAAATGTCGCTAAAAATGTCGCTAAATTGTTGACGGGGCAAATAATCTGATGCCACCACATCGTGGCAAGAACGTCGCTAATGTGTCGCTAATCGGCGACCACTTGAAAACGTCGCAAATTAGCGACGTTATAAACGTCGCTAACTAACGTCGCCCTAGCGACGTTTTGCGACGTTTTCTCGATTAGCGACACGCTTTTTTCTGTCATTTATTAAACATCACTAATTTAGTTTAGCGACGTTTTGGCCGAGTTTAGCGACGTTTTGGAACGTCGCTAATCAGACAAATTTTTGTAGTGAACATGTACCAAAGCAATAGAGGAGGCCCTTCGGTAGCAGCCCATATTAGGTTGTCGTTCACTTAGCTTTGTTCTGTCCACCGTGTATGTTGCATCCAAATTTATTAGAATATCTCCTCTGTTTAGACCCCCACTTTAGAGTACCTGACCCCCTTGTTTATGTCACGACCCGCTACCCAAATTGTTGGGTCGGGCCGAGTCATGTCCAGCCTGTGTTTGAGATAAAGCGCAGTAAGCTGTTCTAGAGATAACAAGATAAGACTAAATGTGCTAACAGTTCTATAAGTGAATAAAAGTCATAAATGCTCCAAACACAAAAGTTGTCTCATATAGTAATAAGTCAAAGTACAAGTCTGAAATGTAAAACTGGATACATGTCCAGTTACAAAAAGACGTAGTCTAATACATGACTACACTAAATATCCCAAGCAACTACGCAAACTAGACGAGTTTTCCCGCAGGAACATCCTCGTAAGGCAAAGCCTGGTCCTCGGCAGTATCTCCATAACATGGGTCACAGAGAAACTCCTCCTCAGTAAGAATACCTACAACGTTATCCTGTCAGGATGGGAGCAAGTATTGATTCTAACAAACTAGCATATGAAACATGGAAATGAACATAAGAGGAATAACTGGAAACATGGCATCACGTAATTTATCATGGCAAGGACACATATGTCATAGAGACAGATGTATATGTAATGTCCAAAACTGTAGCAGGTACGTGATCGTCAATAGGTGTAAAAATGTACTGTGGTAAAAGTATAAAATGTACTTCCGTACAAGTAAAACAAGCGATAGATGCACATACGTACAAATACAGCTGGTGCGCCTACGACAAGGTATACATATAAATGTTAACCTTGCTCGGTACGTACGTACGAGTAAGGGGGCATGATCACGTACGCTACTAACAGTTTCCCCATAACCCAGGTTCTAATCATGTGAGAGATACATAAAGACTGTTCTAAGCATGGTAGTAACTGAAAGTACAACATGTGAATATTTAACTTGCTATCCCAAGGATCAGCATTTAACATGGTTGGATTTGCAGTTCATTGATGTAACAGTATGTAAAGTTTGTAGAGAGTACTTGCCTCTTGTCACGTCCCAGAACCAGAATACTGGAGAGCGGGGACAGACATAGCCAGCTACGTATATTGAAGTGCAACCCACCACGCTATACGGTCACGGCTGTCTAGATACATGAGGGTTTACTACAAGCCAACTGTCTCCTATGGTCATGAACAAGCCTAGTGTCTCAATCACAAGCAAGTAAGTAAATATTACAAGATGTATGATCATTAAATATACAATAATAAGGCATCCCAAATATTACATATTCAGCTGATCATGAAGCTAGTCGTTACAAAATGTTAGGACTAGCAAGAGTTTAGTCATACATGATCAACCCTAGGATCTGTTAATCATGTTACAGCCCGTAGGCAGACAATAAGTAAGTACAATCGAGCTAAACAGGTGCTCGCCGGCTAAACGCCTCAAAAGAATATTTTACAATAAAGTGGAAGATCAAAAATAAACCCACTCGTTACCCTGGTTACGTCTAGTCGCCACCATCGGGCTGGAAAAGCGGTAGATCCTCTGGAGCTTCTCCAAAATCTGGCCATACAAAACCAGCTGGGTCAGATTCCAGAAAGAGCAAGTGCCACAAAGGAGGCTTCACTTAGAAACTAAAACCAGCAATTAGCACAATAATAATAGAGTAATAATAAAGACAGGAATTAAGGAAAAGTATAACAGGTGATATACGATGAGATAACCATGGAACTATTCAGATAGCCAGGTTATAACCCGTAAACCAAACAAGGACCAGGGTTGTAACCCTTCATCTGAACAGAACTTAGAATTCTCACCATTTATCGGTAAAATAAATACAGGTATTCAGGTCATGCAGTGATCTGGAACAGAATCAGGACAAGACTAGACTGGTTAGACTCCATCCAATCATTTCACGGCCAAGCAAGAATTACGACTTGATACTTTAACTAACTAGGGTTATCACAAGCCTAGTTACTAGCAAGATGTAGTGAGAATCATCCACAGCCACAAGCCCTGCAGACCATCCAGGTTACCCGGGTTGAAAGATTAGAGTTGAATTCAGGAGGGTACATCGTCTAGGAAACGCATGTACCCTTAGGTAGTTTGAAGGGTGCAACACATGACAGTGTGCTGGAAATGTGCCCTACTCGACGGCAGGCTACAGATCCCAAGGCGTGCCCAGGTAACGGGATTTCCTGTAGCTGGGAGATCTCTTTATGACTAGTGTATTAATCTAGTTATTTAGCCTTAGCCCATTTTAGTAGGTACTCCTGACCGTGGTACTCAGGAGTCCCCTCCTAGACATGATGCAAGACAGGACTGGATTATTTGTACAAGCATAATCGCCCACGGTGTCTGGATTAATTATACAGGTCATGTCATGTCAGGTAGTCATCGCAACAGCTTGTCAGATATATCATGTCAGGTTTCCATGTCAAGTGTACTGGTCAAGAGTGCGCCACGACAGGCCACTATCAGGTCATGTCATATTTACTTGTCAGAAGTGCACCACTATGGGTCACTGTCGTGTCATGCTAGTTCCTTGTCACAGCATGTCATGTACAATTGTCATTTCAATCATGTTAATCAAATCGTAATTTATCAAGTTTAGGACAAAAGGCGTAAGGATATAAAATGGACGTAAAAATATACAATAAAGGGGTTACAAAACATGGGCAAATAATAAAACACAGTGCTATATGGAGCCATGCGGCTCAGGCACATACGGCCAGGAATGATCTCATGCGGTTGGGAGGAGGACAGCCCATGCGGCGCAAAAGGGTCAGGCGCATGCGGCTGATAAAGGACAGCCTATGTGGCTAAGGATACCAGTCCTCATGCGGCCAGCGGGAAGAGATGGTGCATGCGACTGATATGAATTGGGTCCATGCGGCCAAGGAGAGAATCCATGCGGCAGGGACAGGAGCGAAGCCATGCGCTTATGCGGTTAGCGGGGTCATACGCCTATGCGGCTGCAAGTGGACCAAGTTCATGCGGCTCGGGAAGAAGTTCTCATGCGGCTGGGTCAAGTAAAGTCCCATGCGGCTAGCGGAAAGAGAGGGCGCATGAGACTAAGTCAGAGCATTAATGCGGCTGGAAGGAGCGGGGTCCTCATGCGGCCAGCGGAAAGAGAGGGCGCATGCGGCCAAACGGGTAACGTCCCATGCGGCTCAAGAAGTGCAGAGTATATGCGGCTAGATGAGTTCGGCCCTCATACGGCCAAGGACTTTCAGCCATGCGGCTGAAAGAACACTTGCCGCATGAAATATTCATGCGGTCAAGTCAAGCACAGTTCATCTTCTCCAAATTTCCGAGAAGAAGAACACCATGAGAGCCAAATCCTCAAGCTCCATAACTCCATCATCCGGAGCCCAAATCCGAACTTCCATAGGTCAAAATGGGGTAGAACGAAAGCCTCTACAACATGGAACCCTCAAAACTTGAAAATAACAAAATTTAGTAGATCAAAACCCAAGATTTTCGAAAATAAAATAAACTTAGATCTACAAGAATCTAGCCATGGAAAGAGGAAATGCCAAGTACTAAAGTAAGTTAAAATATTACACGGAAGAAAATGAAGCAATAAAATTGGAGTTCCTTCATGAAGTAAGTTGCACTTTCCTAGACCTCTCTCTCTCTCTCTCTGGTAGGTGAAGAAGTAAATGGAAGAAGAAGAAGAGTAATGAAGAGAGAGAAAGAAGAATAGGTAATAAATACTAATGGTGGTGGTAGGTAGGGGCTTCACCCTTGGTCCATGATAAACCAAGAAAAACCGAGCCAAGCCGAACCAACCCAAGAAATAACCAAGCCAAGGTGCAAGCTAAGCAAGGAATTATGCAATACAAGATAAAATACGTACACGTATTCTAAAAATACGTAATACGGACAACAGGCACTACAACTCTACCCACCTTAAAAGAATTCCGTCCTCGGAATTTAATTAAGAGGCTAGAGAGACGAGGACAAGCTATATTAATCACAAGCAAGTTATAACTAGGCAAGCAATCACTCATTCAAGCAAGGAATCAAAGGCATGAGGCATAAGGAAGACATTATACCTTACGGGTCAAACAAGCCGGGATATCACGATCGGATATCATCCTCACGCTTCCACGTTGACTCACCCAAAGAGTGATGACCCCAAGCAACTCGGACTAACTTGATAGTCTTGTTCTTGAGTGTCTTCTCTCTCCGGTCCAATATAGACACGGGCTTCTCCTCATACGAAAGGTTGGTACCAACAACCAATTCTAAATGATCTAGGATGTGGCTCGGATCCGGGATATACCGTCGTAATTGGGATACATGGAACACATCATACACCTCGTTTAGCGATGGCGGAAGAGCGAAACGATATAACACATCTCCCACTCGCTTCAGAATGTCAAATGGCCCTATATACTTAGGACTAAGCTTTCCTCGTACGCCGAAACGAATGACGCCACGGTTAGGCAAAATCCTCAGGAATACATGGTCACCGACAGAAAACTCGAGAGGGCGCCGATGAGAATCGGCCCAATGGCGCTGGCGATCTTGGGCAACTCGAAGATGATCCCTGACTTTTTTGACTACTTCAACTGTCTGGGCAATCATTTCTGGACCGAGCATCTGTCTCTCTCCGATATCATCCCATACTAGCGGGGATCTGCACTTTCTGCCATATAGTACCTCGAATGGTGCCATCTGGATACTGGCCTGGAAGCTGTTGTTGTACGAGAACTCCACCAGGTGCAGGTGATCTTTCCACGAACCACCGAAGTCAAGTGTATAGGACCGCAACATGTCTTCAAGAGTCTGGATCGTGCGCTCTGACTGACCATCTGTCTGTGGATGATATGCTGAACTGAACTGGAGATGAGTTCCCAAACTCTCCTGCAGGCTACGTCAAAAGTGCGACGTGAACCTTGAATCTCAGTCCGAGGTGATACTAACTGGCACTCCGTGTAACCTGACAATCTGTCTGAAGTACATCTCTGCTAACTGAGCCGTCGACTGACCGACTATGAATGGAAGGAAGTGAGCTACCTTCGTGAGCCTGTCAACTATAACCCAAATAGCATCTCGACCAGCTAGGGATCTAGGCAATCCGGTTACAAAATCTATGGTCACATGTTTCCACTTCCATTCTAGGATCGGCAAGGGCTGAAGAAGTCCAGCCGGCCTCTGATGTTCAGCTTTAACCTGTTGGCAGACCAAACAACGAGAGACAAACCGGGCTATCTACCTCTTCATGCTATTCCACCAAAAGTGCTACCGGATATGACGGTACATCTTCGTACCGCCCGGATGAATGGAATATTGTGAACTGTGAGCCTCTGCCATGATTTTCTGTCTGATATTTCTACTGGGTACACAAAGACGCTTACCATGCCTAAGTGTACCATCCTTATGAATACATAACTCGGATCGCCGGCCTGCCTCACACTCTGCTCTGAGTCGCTGAAGCTTGGAATCTGCTGACTGCGCCATCCGGATCCTCTCGACTATAGTGGACTGAACTTGCATACTGGCCATCAATGCCATACTGGAAGGGAGGACAACTTCGATACCCATCTTCTGAAGATCTGCTAACAGCTCTGATTGCGCTGTTAGGAAATAAGCTCTGGCTCTCCTACTCAATACATCTGCAACGACGTTGGCCTTCCCGGGATGATACTGCAAGTTGACATCATAATCCACAAGAAGCTCCAGCCACCTCCTCTGACGCATGTTAAGATCCTTCTGGGTGAAAACATACTTCAGGCTCTTATGGTCGGTAAAAATCTCCACCCTATCTCCGTACAAGTAGTGCCTCCACAACTTAAGTGCAAACACTACTGCTGCCAGCTCTAAGTCATGGGTTGGATAATTCCTCTCATGATCACGAAGTTGTCATGACACATAAGCTATTACCTTTCCATGCTGCATCAGAACACATCCTAAACCTCTGCCTGAAGCATCATAATACACGAAGAATCCTCCGGTTCCATCTGGAAGCACGAGAATGGGAGCCGTCATCAAGCCTCGCTTTAACTTCTCGAATGAATCCTGACATTCTGCTGTCCAAGCAAACTGCACATCCTTGCGGGTCAACTGGGTCAATGGTGCTGAAATCCGAGCAAAATCTGAAACGAACCACCGGTAGTAGCCGGCCAATCCAAGAAAACTGCAAACTTCTGCAGCTGTGCTGGGCACCGGCCATGACTCAATGGCCACAATCTTCTGGGGATCCACTTCTACTCCTCCTCTGGTGATGATGTGACCCAAGTACGAAATGTGGTTGAGCCAGAACTCGCATTTACTTAACTTGGCATACAACCGGTGCTCTCTGAGAATATGGAGGACAACTCTGAGATGCTGTTTATGCTCCGTCTCGCTTCGGCTGTAGACTAGGATGTCATCCAAGAACACAATCACGAACTGATCCAAATAAGACATGAAGATGCGATTCATGAGATCCATGAATACCGCCGGCGCATTGGTCGCTCCAAATGGCATCACTAGGAACTCCCAATGCCTATACCTCGATCTAAAAGCTGTCTTCGGGATGTCCTGCTCTCTGACTCTGATCTGATGATATCCTGAGCGTAAGTCGATCTTCGAGAATACTGCTACCCCTTTGCTCTGATCAAACAAGTCATCTATCCTCGGGAGAGGATATCTGTTCTTGATTGTCACTGAGTTCAAGGTACGATAATCAACACATAACCTAGACGTACCGTCCTTCTTTTTCACAAGAAGCATCGGGGCTCCCCAAGGCGATCCACTAGCATGAATGAATCCCTTGGCTCGAAGTTCTTCAATCATCTTGTACAATATCTCTAGCTCTGATGGTGCCATCCTGTAGACTCTCTCTGACACTGGGCTGTCCCGGAAATCAAGTCTATAGTGAACTCGATCTCTCGCTCCGGTGGCATACCTGGAAGCTCTTCTGGGAAAACATCTGGAAACTCTTCAACTATCCGAGGCAACTGCACTGCTGCTACTGCCATCCGCAACACTGGAGGAGAAGGCTCAACTGCGCCTCGGAAAAGGAAAACTCTGTCTCTCCTGGAATGCTAAAAACAACCCTACCAATATGGCAGTCTATTCTAGCATACTGGTTCCTCAACCAATCCATCCCTAGGACCACATCATAATCGGCCATCGGGAACTCTATCAATCTAGCGAGAAATTATTTATCGCTAACTACGATCCGACACGAGGAAAACACCCTATCGACTCCCACAAGTCCGTTACCAGTAAGTATATTGAGCCTTACTGATAATGACTCGGGCTCCAATCCTACCCGTGTCGCGAATTGTGCAGACATAAAAGAATACGATGCACCAGAATCAAATAAAGCTGAAGCTGGAAAGGAGTTGACGAGAATAGTACCTGCCACTACCTCTCCTGGTGCCAATCCTTCCTCTACGATCATCACCATAGCCTGACCATGCCCTCGGGGTGCTGGTCCCCTCTGCTGAAATCCTCGCTGCCTATTCTGACTCTGGGCTTGGGCTTGAACATGCTGCTGGGGGTTCTGCTGCTGGAATACCTGGGACTGAGGCGGCAAGGGCCTCGATAATGGATACTGCTGCTGCTGGACCGGAGCTGGTCCTCTCACCGAAGAGCTAGAAAGGTTGGACGATGATGAACCACCCCTATTCGGGCAGGATCCAATCCTATGGTCTGCTGCTCCACAAGCCAGACATAATCCCTGTGCCCTGCGGCACTCTGCCACTACATGGCCTGGCTTCCCATAATGAGAACATCCCACTGCGGAAGTCTGCTTCTGCTTCTGCTGCTGAGGGTACGTCGGTGCTGAATGCTGAACCGACGTTACTGAGGCCGCCCACCTCGGAGCTCCAATAGTCAAAGCCCTGGCTGCAGGAGCTGGGGCTGATGACTGATTCATCTGGCCGTGGGATCTCTTTCGACCTCCGGCCCTATCCACAATCCTTTGGGAGGTATACTCATGTCTCCTAGCTGCTCTCAAGACTGCATCAAAAGTCTGATGCTCAAACTGCTCGACTGCTAACAAAATCTCCAGGTGAAGCCCCTGCTGAAATCGCTGGGCTCTATCATACTCGGTTGACAACAAGGTGGGAGCAAACCGACTGAGTTTCAAAAACTCGGTCGCATATCCATCGACCGTCCTGCCCATCTGCTTCAGATTGGTGAACCTCGTCTGTAGATCATACCGAGCTACAGCATCAAAATACTTGGTCTGGAATCTCTCTCAGAATACTGCCCAAGCAATAGGTGCTGCTAATCCAACGGCCTGAGCTGCCCACCAGCTGCGGGCAAGATCTAGCAACTGCAGGCATACCACGGCTACCTTTTCGATCTCTGGGGTCCTAGCTGCTTCTAGAATTACCTCTGTGTCCTGAAGCCAGGCATCTGCAGCGATAGCATCTTCACTACCGTCGAAAAAGGGAGGGTTCAAGAGCTTGAAGCTGTTGGCCGCACTGTTACCCTGATGACCTCCTCTGGTCAAAGCATCTGCCACTACCTGGTGCAAGGCGTCTCCACGACGATCTTGGGAAGCTATCAAGGTCCTGACGAGTCCTACCAAAGTGTCATCATCAGGCTCGGCAGGATGAACTGGCTGGACTGGTGGCTCTCCATCAGAAGGCACGACTCTGGAGGCTACTCCGGAATGTTGGGCTTGATCTCCGGGTTGCTGCTGATCTGCGAGAAATGCTCCGTCTTGCTGACCGGCAGGTCCAGGAATGATGCCGCTGAAGAAGACGACATAGGGAACAATAAGGAAGGACCAAGACAGATCAACGATACAAGCATATGATCAGGACAAGAATCCAGTAATTCAGAAGATACGAGCAGAGATCAAGGGCGAATACTGAATGAGACATCTATTCGGTAAACCCTCACATATCTTGATTTACAAGACCTGCATGGGCCACCACTTAAACTATGTCACGTACCAGAACCAGAATACTGGAGAGCGGGGGCAGACATAGCCAGCTACGTATATTGAAGTGCAACCCACCTCGCTATACGGTCACGACTGTCTAGATACATGAGGGTTTATTACAAGCCAACAGTCTCCTATGGTCATGAACAAGCCTAGTGTCTCAATCACATGCAAGTAAGTAAATATTACAAGATGTATGATCATTAAATATATAATAATAAGGCATCCCAAATATTACATATCAGCTGATCATGAAGCTAGTCGTTACAAAATGTTAGGACTAGCAAGAGTTTAGTCATACATGATCAACCCTACGATCTGTTAATCATGTTACAGCCCGTAGGCAGACAATAAGTAAGTTCAATCGAGCTACACAGGTGCTCGCCGGCTAAACGCCTTAAAAGAATATTTTACAATAAAGTGGGAGATCAAAAATAAACCCACTCGTTGCCCTGGTTACGTCTAGTCGCCACCATCGGGCTGGAAAAGCGGTAGATCCTCTGGAGCTGCTCCAAAATTTGGCCATACAAAATCAGCTGGGTCAGATCCCAGAAAGAGCAAGTACCACAAAGGAGGCTTCACTTAGGAACTAAAACCAGCAATTAGCACAATAATAATAGATTAATAATAAAGACAGGAATTAAGAAAAAGCATAACAGGTGATATACGATAAAATAACCATGGAACTATTTAGATAGCCAGGTTACAACCCGTAAACCAAACAAGGACCAGGGTTGTAACCCTTCGTCTGAACAGAACTTGGAATTCTCACTATTTATCGGTAAAATAAATACAGGCATTCAGGTCATACAGTGATCTGGAACAGAATCAGGACAAGACTAGACTGGTTAGACTCCATCCAATCATTTCCCAGCCAAGCAAGAATTATGGCTTGATACATTAACTAACTAGGGTTATCACAAGCCTAGTTACTAGCAAGATGCAGTGAGAATCATCCACAGCCACAAGCCCTGCAGACCATCCAGGTTACCCGGGTTGAAAGATTAGAGTTGAATTCAGGTGGGTACATCGTCCAGGAAATGCATGTATCCTTAGGTAGCTTGAAGGGTGCAACACATGACAGTGTGCTGGAAATGTGCCCTACTCGACGGCAGGCTACAGATCCCAAGGCGTGCCTAGGTAACGGCATTGCCAGTAGCTGGAAGATCTCTTTATGACTAGTGTATTAATCTAGTTATTTAGCCTTATCCCATTTTAGTAGGTACTCCTGACCGTGGTACTCAGGAGTCCCCTCCTAGACATGATGCAAGACAGGACTGGATTATTTGTACAAGCACAATCGCCCACGGTGTCTGGATTAATTATACAGGTTATGTCATGTCAGGTAGCCGTCGTAACAGCATATCAGATATATCATGTCAGGTTTCCATGTCAAGTGTACTGGTCAAGAGTGCGCCACGACAGGCCACTATCAGGTCAAGTCATGTTTACTTGTCAGGAGTGCACCACTACGGGTCACTGTCGTGTCATGCTAGTTCCTTGTCACACCATGTCATGTACAATTGTCATTTCAATCATGTCAATCAAATCGTGATTTATCAAGTTCGGGACAAAATACGTAAGGATATAAAATGGACGTAAATTATACAATAAAGGGGTTACAAAACATGGGCAAATAATAAAACACAGGGCTATAGGGAGCCATGCGGCTCAGGCACATACGGCCAGGAATGATCTCATGCGGCTGGAAGGAGGACAGCCCATGCGACGCAAAAGGGTCATGCGCATGCGGCTGATAAAGGAAAGCCTATGCGGCTAAGGATATCAGTCCTTATACGGCCAGCAGGAAGAGAGGGCGCATGCGACTGATATGAATTGGGTCCATGCGGCTGGGACGAATGGGGTCCATGCGGCCAAGGAGAGAATCCATGCGGCAGGGACAGGAGCGAAGCCATGCGCTTATGCGGTTAGCGGGGTCATGCGCCTATGCGGCTGCAAGTGGACCAAGTTAATGCGGCTCGGGAAGAAGTTCTCATGCGGCTGGGTCAAGTAAAGTCCCATGCGGCTAGCGGGAAGAGAGGGCGCATGAGACTAAGTCAGAGCACTCATGCGGCTGGAAGGAGCGGGGTCCTCATGCAGCCAGCGGGAAGAGAGGGCACATGCGGCCAAACGGGTAACGTCCCATGCGGCTCAAGAAGTGCAGAGTATATGCGGCTAGATGAGTTCGGCCCTCATACGGCCAAGGACTTTCAGCCATGCGGCTGAAAGAATATTTGCCGCATGAAATATTCATGCGGTCAAGTCAAGCACAGTTCATCTTCTCCAAATTTTCGAGAAGAAGAACACCATGAGAGCCAAATCCTCAAGCTTCATAACTCTATCATCCGGAGCCCAAATCCGAACTTCCATAGGTCAAAATGGGGTATAACAAAAGCCTCTACAACATGGAACCCTCAAAACTCAAAAATAACAAAATTTAGTAGATCAAAATCCAAGATTTTCAAAAATAAAATAAACTTAGATCTACAAGAGTCTAGCCACGGAAAGAGGAAATGCCAAGTACTAAAGTAAGTTAAAATGTTGTAAGAAAGAAAATGAAGCAATAAAATTGGAGTTCCTTCATGAAGCAAGTTGCACTTGCCTAGACCTCTCTCTCTCTCTCTGGTAGGTGAAGAAGTAAATGGAAGAAGAAGAAGAGTAATGAAGAGAGAGAAAGAAGAATAGGTAATAAATACTAATGGTGGTGGTAGGTAGGGGGTTCACCCTTGGTCCATGATAAACCAAAGAAAACCGAGCCAAGCCGAACCAACCCAAGAAATAACCAATCCAAGGTGCAAGCTAAGCAAGGAATCATGCAATACAAGATAAAATACGTACATGTATTCCAAAAATACGTAATACGGACAACAGGCATTACACCTCTAGCAGAACAAGCTGCAATAAAAGTGCTATAGATGTCTGGTAATTCGTCACTGTAGAAATAAATATATAAACTTAGTTTTTATACTAAGCTAAAACACTAAGACACTAATTGGTGCAACACGACTTGTGACCGGACACCTAGCCAAGATGATGATTTTAGCATAGGAGACCAATATGGGGTGACACAATACTATAACTAACTTTCTAGGGTCTTTACACTAGTGAGGGGTGAAGTTTAATACGGCTATAACTCAAAATAACACAAAAAGTTACAAGTCGTAATTATTCAATAAATAAATCAAATGAACATTATGTTCCAATAATTTTTGAGATAGGCAAAAAGCTCAATTTTACATAAAATAAAGTACCAAAATGATCTTTGTTAATTATAGAAATTTATTATAATTTTTCTAGAATTTATTAACCAGTACCTATATTTTATAAAAATCAGCTTTCCTACGTACACAGAAAATGAGTTCTGGTTTCATATGCCAAAACAGTGGCAAAACTATAAATTAAATACTGTAAAAATTATGATAAATTAGCTAAATTAACATAGTAGCTAAATACTATTTTTCCAGAATTTTAACAGCAATTAAAGTATTTTTAGAAATTCAAAATCAGCATTGTACACAATTGAAATTAAATAATTAATTATCTGCGTATTTTGTCCATGTACATAATTTGAACCAGAGTTTAAATACAGGACCCAAGGCCATGAATCAAGTCCAATATGACTTGTACAGGTCTTGAATGTGTGAAAACACATTTGAGCCCAAAAACCCATGCTAGGCTTGGACACCAAATGGTTGCAGTAATTAAAATACACCAAAAATACAAAGTGGTAAAAGTACAAAATAAATATTAATATTTTCATAAGGTAAAATTATACATAGTAGTCATATAAATATGACAAGTATATTTCCATATATTAAAGTATATCATATGTACAATATTACATAATTTATAGAGGTTAAATAGTTATGTATACATATATAACATATATGTATATACATACATGGAAATATACATATAAAAAACTATATATATATATATATATATATATATATATATATATATATATATACACAAATATAAATACTGTATATATATATACTTATATAACAGTATATAATAATACATAAATACATATATACATATATACATATATACATATATAAATACTGTATACACAAATATATATATATATATATAACAGTATATAAAAAAAAATATATATATATATATATATATATATATATATATATATATACACAAATATAAATACTGTATATATATACTTATATAACAGTATATAATAATACATAAATACATATATACATATATACATATATACATATATACATATATATATATATATATATATATATATATATATATATATATATATATATATATATATATATATATATATATATATATATATATATATATATATATATATATACATATATATATATACATAAAAAAAAAAATATATATATATATATGTATATAAAATATATATATATATATATATATATATATATATATATATATATATATATATATATATATATATATATATATATATATATATATATATATATACATATATATATATATATATATATAAAATATATATATACATATATATAAATATAATAAAACAAAAAGAAAAGAAAAAGAAAAAGGAAATGAAACAGAACGAAGGTGGGGTTCGAACTCGGCCCTCTGGGTCTGGTTCTTGAGTTGGGTCGGACTGGCCAGGGGGTCAGCCCGCAGCTTGTGTTAGGGGGAGGGTTTCAATTACACTTATTTCGTTTTTAGTTAATATTATTAAAAACCTAAAAAATCGAACCTGTGTCCTGACAGTTTGGGACACAGAGTCTACGTGTCCGTGCTATGCACGACACGTACGAGTCATGAAACGCGTGTCCGAGCACATCGTTGGGTTCGTCGTGTCCTGGCGAACGACATATGTCGATTCGAGATACGCACGACATAAATCGGTGCTGCAACTTACGTGTCTGATGAGCTGGGAGGGTTCGAGGGTACTGGACGGCGGAGGAAGCGTCGGGACGGTGGCGCTTGGGTGGCGATCGACTCTCCTCGACGTGGCGCGTCGGTTGATGGTGGTTGGGGGCGGTGAGTGTCGCTGTGGGGGCTAGACGATCGCCGTAGTTAGGGTTAGGGTTTAGGCTGTCGGGGAAGAAAGGGGGTGGCTGGGTGGTCGTGGGGTTGTTCTAGGGTTAGGGTTTAGTCTAGGGTTTTATTTATAGGGAAGGGAAGTCGGTTGTGGGCGGTGAGCTGGCCAGAGTCGGCCGGAAATGGCAGGGTCAGGTCGCCGGTCAGTCGTCGGTCAGTCGGGTCGTCGGGGGTGGGTAGATTAGGGTTTTACACTTAGGTCCTCGTAGTTTAGGATATTACCAATAGGTCCTAACAGTAGGTAAATGCAATATTAAATTTGCATAACACAAATATAACAATTTATAATTTATAAACTGTCATCTAAACAAATTAATAAATTGCATATTGATATAAAAACAATTCTAAAAATTACAAAATGGTATTAAAATATTTTAATTAATTGCAAAATGATATTTTAGTATTTAAAACTCATTTAAAAATTCTAGAAAATTCCTAAAAATCATAATAAATATTTTAAGGCTAAATATGACATTAACAACTAATTAACACTAATTAACACTAATTAAATAAATTTTGAAAAATAGGGGCTCACAAGTCTTCCCTCCTTGAAAAATTTTGACCTCGAAATTCACAAGGATTGAAGACCCTACAATATTCTAACATAGCAAGCAATGCAACAAAAGACTAAGGCTATGATTGAAACTAACCTCTAAGGTATCAAGCGGGAACGGGTGGTTCCCTCGCAGCGGTTGGATCGAACAAGTAAGGGTATCTCTCCCTCATGTCCGACTCCCTCTCCCAAGTAGATTCACCCAGAGAGTGACGGCTCCAAGCTACTCGTACTAAGGGTATAACCTTGTTCGTCAGCCTCTTCTCTCTCCTGTCTAATATCTCCACTGGCTGCTCAGAAACTATAAGGCTCGGTCCGATCTCCAACTCTGAATGATCTAGCACATGACTGGGGTCTGGAACATATCTCCTCAGCTGAGATACGTGAAAGACATCGTGAACTCCTGCTAGGTTGGGTGGAAGTGCAACCCTGTAAGCTACCTCTCCAATCCAGCCAAGTATCTCGAACGGCCCGATGTAGCTGGGGCTCAGCTTTCTTCCTCGTCCGAACCGGATCGTCCCTCTAGTAGGTGATATCTTCACTAGCACCATATCACCATCTGCGAACTCCATCGGTCTGCGACTAGCATCAGCCCAGTATTTCTGCCTATTCTGAGCTACTCTGAGCCTGTCTCTGATCATCCCGACTTTCTCTGCTGCATCCGTGATCATTTCTGGCCCAAGCATAACTCTGTCTCCGACATCATCACAAAAGAGCGGCGTGCGGCATCGTCGTCCATAAAGCGCCTCGAAAGGAGACATACCGATACTGGCTTGGTAGCTGTTGTTGTATGAAAACTCTACCAAGTGCAGATGGCTCTCCCATGATCCTCCAAAGTCCAGTACGCAGGTCCTCAACATATCCTCCAGTGTCTGTATCATCCTCTCGGACTGCCCATCTGTCTGCGGGTGGTACGCCGTACTGAACTTGAGGCTACTGCCCAACTCCTCCTGCAAGCTCCTCCAGTAGTGGGACGTAAATCTGCTGTCTCTGTCCGACACGATGCTCACTGGCACTCCATGTAGGTGAACTATCTGCTGTATGTATAGCTCTGCCAACTTCTCGGTGGAAAGCCCCACCTTGAAGGGTATAAAGTGCGCACACTTCGTCAGCCTGTCCACGATGACCCAAATGGCATCCTTCCCTCCTTGGGAACGAGAAAGCCCTAAGACGAAGTCCATCGTAATGTGTTCCCACTTCCACTCGGGAATGGGTAACGGCTGTAACAAACCAGCTGGCCTCTGGTGCTCCGTTTTGACCTGCTGGCAAACTAAGCATCTCGAGATGAAATACGATACATCCCTCTTCATCCCGTGCCATCAAAGATGTTCCCGCAAGTCACGGTACATCTTGTTAGCACTAGGGTGAATAGAATATCTCGATCGGTGCGCCTCCTGCAAGACTGCCTCTACCAGCTCTCCCTTCGGCACGCACAATCGGCTGCCATGCCTCAAGGATCCATCCTCTGCTATAGTAAAGTCATCCAGCAATCCAGCTAAAGCCTGGGCTCGAAGTCTGCGATGGCTCTCATCTGTAGACTGTGCCTCCCGGATCTTCTCCATCAAACCTGACTGAATATTAAGCGCCATCATCTGTATCACTGATCCTGGCCGAACTAGCTCGATACCGAGCTTCTCCAGATCTTCCCGTAAATGCTGATCTATCATCAGATACCATTCCATCGGATGCCTGCTCAGCGCATCCGCCACCACATTTGCCTTCCCGGGGTGATACTGTAAATCGATATCAAAGTTTTTCATCAACTCCAACCATCGTCTTTGCCTCATGTTCAGCTCTTTCTGTGTGAACACATACTTCAAGCTTTTGTGGTCAGTAAAGATTTCCACACGCTCTCCGTATAAGTAATATTTCCATAACTTTGAGTACAAAGATCACCGCAGCTAACTCTAGGTCATGGATAGGATAATTCTGCTCATGAGTCCCAATTGCCTAGATGCATAAGCAATCACTTTCCCATGCTGCTGTAGGACACATCCTAGCCCCTTTCCTGAAGCATCGCTGTATATGGTGAAACCTCCAGAACTTGAAGGTAAAGTCAGAACTGGAGCGGTCGTCAGCCTCCTCTTCAGCTCCTCAAATGCCGCCTGGCAGTCCTCTGACCAAATGTACTCTGCGTCCTTTCGCGTCAGCTTCGTCATGGGTTCAGCTATCCTAGCAAAGTCTTGGACGAACTTTCTATAATAGCCTGCTAAACCCAGAAAGCTCCTGATCTCTGAAACTGGCGTCGGAGCCTTCCATATCTCAACTGTAGCAATCTTCCTGGGATCCACCGAGATTCCCTCTCCAGTAACTACATGGCCGAGAAACTCCACTCAGTCTAAAAAGAACTTGCACTTCGATAATTTGACAAACAATCTCTCATGTCTCAGAATCCCCAAAACTGTCCGCAAGTGCTTTGTATGCTCCTCCGGCGTCTTCGAGTATATCAGGATGTCGTCGATAAACACTACGACAAACTTATCCAGATACTGGTGAAATGTCTTATTCATCAAATTCATAAAAACAGCTGGCACATTTGTGAGACCAAATGGCATCACCAAAAACTCGTACTGCCCGTACTTCGTATTGAACGTCGTCTTCTGGATGTCTGCTGCCCTAACCTTCACCTGGTGGTACCCGGATCTCAAGTCTATCCTGGAAAACACCTTCGCCCCACTCAACTGGTCGAACAAATCATCTATCCTGGGCAGAGGATATTTGTTCTTGATGGTGATGGCATTCAAGGCCCGGTAGTCAATACACAATCAGACTGTACCATCCTTCTTAGGCACAAACTGCACTGGCGCTCCCCATGGAGAAGCACTAGATCGAATGAAACCCTTTTTCAATAGGTCATCAATCTGCTCTTTCATCTCTACGGCCTCCTTGGGATTCACTCTATAGCAAGCCCGGGATACTGGTGATGAACCCGGCACTAAATCTATAGTGAACTCCACATCTATGTCAGGCGGAAGTCCTGGAAGATCCTCTGGGAATATATCCATAAACTCCCTAATGATAGGGTGTGGAGGTGCTACGTCCCCAACTATCGCACAACAGTTCGGCTCTAGGCTGATCTCCGGCCCTGTTCTCCTGACACTGAATGGTGCTGTGCCTGGGGGACTGAACAGAATTCTACCCTTATGACAGTCTATAGCTGCATGGGCATAGCTAAGCCAGTCCATCCCCAATATGATATCATAACCGGGGAGTGGCATCACAAGGAATCGTCCCCTGAACTCTCTCCCGGCTATAAAAATAGAGCATCTATAGATAGCTCTAATAGGCACTGGTCCTCCTCCCGTCATCACTCTACTAATCTCCGCAGTAGGTGTAATTACTAGATGATGTTTATGCGTAAACTCTAATGATAGGAAGCTATAAGATGCACCAGAATCAAACAAGCATAGAGCTAGAAAAGTATACAAATAAACATGACCTGTGATGACGTCAGCTAGGTAATCTGGCTCCGAAACCTGCTCCGGCTCCGGCTCAAGGGCTAGGCTATAAGTCTTCCCCTGAGGTCCCTTCTGCTGCTGCAGATGTTGCCCAAACCTCTGCTGCTGAGTCGGGAGTGGTCCTCTAGGTCCCTTGGCTATTGGACATTCCCGAATCATGTGGGTGGC
The DNA here is from genome assembly GCA_029216955.1 of Iris pallida. Taxonomy (NCBI): domain Eukaryota; kingdom Viridiplantae; phylum Streptophyta; class Magnoliopsida; order Asparagales; family Iridaceae; genus Iris; species Iris pallida. The sequence continues at coordinate 7,271,832 of JANAVB010024996.1, forward strand.
AGACCCACAAACTAAGCACTGCTTCAACCTCTTCCTGCAGATGGAGTAATCATGCCCTGGTCTTCTGCAGAAAGAACACATAGCCCCCTTCTACTGCTGCTGAGGTCCTGGGGCTCTAACTGGCGGGGTCGGGTGATGTGATGTAGGGGGACGGTAAGTCTGCTGGTGCGACGTCGGTGCTCTCTGCTGGAAAGCCTGATGCTTGGACGGTCCCTCATGATGTACAGAAGCCGGCCTCTTGCTAGACAGAAGACGCTCCTCGATGCTCCGGGCCAACTATAGGCTCTGGTAGTAGTCATTCGTACCGTTCGCCACTATAAGAATGCCGATGTCTGGAACTAGATCATGGCAAAACCTACGGGTCATCTCCTCTGGGTCTGCAACCAAACTAGGAGCGAAACGGCTCAGGCGACTAAACTCTGCCGCATACTCATCAACAGAACGGTTCCCCTGCTGGATGTTCTGGAATCGTAGCCCCATGGCTACTCTAGCAGTGGTCGAGAAGAATTTCTTCTTGAACTGGGTCTTGAACTGATCCCAAGTGGCCCTCCCTCTCGCAAATAACGGCTCATTCCGGAACCAAACTCCTGCCAAGTCTATCAGCTGAAATCCTGCTGCCTCGAGCTGGAGGTCATCCGGCATCCTAACTCCAAGGAGCTTCCTCTCTACTGAGTCTAGCTAGTCATCTGCTACTACTATGCCCTCAGTCCCTGAGAACTCCTTGGGATTCAGACCCATGGAGTCCTTGATCGTCCCCGCTCTCTGCCGTGGCTCTACAGGTGGTGGGACCACGATACGTTCCTCAGAACACTCTATGCTCTGGCGGAGTAGGGTAGTCTGCTCCTAATGGGTCGTTAGGAATCCCTGGATCAGAGTGAGCAGTTGGTTCCCGTCGAGTGTGACGGAAGCCTGGGTAGGTATAGTGATAGAGGGTGGTGGAAGTATCGGGTTCTGCTGGGACTGCGATGTGGAAGGTGGTGGAGGCATCTGGGTTGGTAGATTTGTGGAGTGGGGGAGTATGGTAGGTGGAGGTGGAGGTGTATCAGTCAACTGGTCAGCTGACTGGATGGGGAGTATGCCATTCTCTGATGTGACATACTGGGATGAACGGGTAAGCACCATCTAATTACAATAAAAAGGACTTATAAGGACTCTTTAAAATAAACAATCATAGACAAGAAAATTTAATTATAATAGCAAGCATGTGATGTATTTCCTATGTTACAATCCTAGTATTCCTCTAGGTGTTCTAAGCGTCATTCCTAATGTTGTCTAATTACCTTAAGTTCCTAATTGCAGGTATACTTGGTACAATAATGTAACCAAACAATTTTAGTCTCGACCTGCATGGGCCACCACTAAAAACATGTCACGATCCGCTACCCAAATTATTGGACCGGGCCGAGTTATGTCCAGCCTGCATTTGAGATAAAGTACAGTAAGCTGTTCTAGAGATAACAAGATAAGACTAAATGTGCTAACAGTTCTATAAGTGAATAAAAGTCATAAATGCTCCAAATACAAAAGTTGTCTCATATAGTAATAAGTCCAAGTACAAGTTTGAAATGTAAAACTGGATACATGTCCAGTTACAAAAAGACGTAGTCTAATACATGACTACACTAAATATTCCAAGCAACTATGCAAACTACACGAGTTTCTTCGCAGGAACATCCTCGTAAGGCAAAGCCTGGTCCTCGACAGTATCTCCATAATATGGGTCACAGAGCAACTCCTCCTCAGAAAGAATACCTACAACGTTATCCTGTCAGGACGGGAGCAAGTACTGATTCTAACAAACTAGCATATGAAACATGGAAATGAACATAAGAGGAATAACTAAAAATATGGCATCACGTAATTTATCATCGCAAGGACACATATGTTATAGAGACAGATGTATATGTAATGTTTAAAACTATAGCAGGTACGTGATCGTCAGTAGGTATAAAAATGTACTATGGTACAAGTATAAAATATACTTCCGTACAAGTAAAACAAGCGATAGATGCACATACGTACAAATACAGCTGGTGCGCCTACGACAAGGTATACATATAAATGTCAACCTTGCTCGGTACGTACGTACGAGTAAGGGGACATGATCACGTACGCTACTAACAGTTTTCCCATAACCCAGGTTCTAATCATGTGAGAGATACATAAAGACTGTTCTAAGCATGGTAGTAACTGGAAGTACAATATGTGAATATTTAACTTGCTACCCCAAGGATCAGCATTTAACATGGTTGGATTTGCAGTTCATTGATGTAACAGTATGTAAAGTTTATAGAGAGTACTTGTCTCTAGTAAAGCAAGCTGCGATAAAAGTGCTATAGATTTCTGGTAACTCGTAACTGTAGAAATAAATACATAAACTTAGTTTTTACACTAAGCTAAAACACTAAGACACTAATTGGTGCCACACGACTTGTGACTGGGCACCTAGCCAAGATGATGATTTTAGCATAGGAGACCAATGTGGGGTGACACAATACTATAACTAACTTTCTAGGGTCTTTACACTAGTGAGGGGTGAAGTTTAATACGGCTATAACTCAAAATAACACAAAAAGTTACAAGTCGTAGTTATTCAATAAATAAATCAAATGAACATTGTGTTTCAACAATTTTTTAGATAGGCAAAAAGCTTAATTTTACATAAAATAAAGTACCAAAATGATCCTTATTAATTATAGAAATTTATTATAATTTTTCTGGAATTTATTAACCAGTACCTATATTTTATAAAAATTAGCTTTCCTAAGTACACAGAAAATGAGTTCTGGTTTCATATGCCAAAACAGTGGTAAAACTATAAATTAAGTACTGTAAAAATTATGATAAATTAGCTAAATTAATATAGTAGCTAAATACTATTTTTCCAGAATTTTAACAGCAATTAAAGTATTTTTAGAAATTCAAAATCAGCATTGTACACAATTAAAATTAAATAATTAATTATCTGCGTATTTTGTCCATGTACATAATTTGAACCAGAGTTCAAATACAGGTCCCAAGGCCATGAATCAAGTCCAATATGACTTGTACAGGTCTTAAATCTGTGAAAACACATTTGAGCCCAAAAACCCATGCTAGGCTTGGACACCAAATGGTTACAGTAATTAAAATACACCAAAAATACAAAGTGGTAAAAGTACAAAATAAATATTAATATTTTAATAAGGTAAAATTATACATAGTAGCCATATAAATATGACAAGTACATATATTAAAGTATATCATATGTACAATATTACATAATTTATAGAGGTTAAATAGTTATGTATACATATATATACATATATAACATATATGTATATACATACATAGAAATATACATATAAAAATACTAAATATATATATATATATATATATATATATATATATATATATATATATAATATATATACACAAATATAAATACTGTATATATACTTATATAACAGTATATAATAATACATATATACATATATATAAACATATATATATATAAAATATATATATATATATATATATATATATATATATATATATATATATATATATACACATATATATAAATATAATAAAACAAAAAGAAAAGAAAAAGAAAAAGGAAATGAAACAGAACGCATAGGGGGTTCGAACTCGGCCCTCTGGGTCGGGTTCTTGAGTTGGGTCGGGCTGGCCAGGGGGTCAGCCGCAGCTTATGTTAGGGGGAGGGTTTCAATTACACTTATTTCGTTTTTAGTTAATATTATTAAAAACCCAAAAAATCGAACCTGTGTCCTGACAGTTTGGGACACTGAGTCTACGTGTCCGTGCTATGCACGACACGTACGAGTCATGAAACGCGTATCCGAGCATAGTATTGGGTTCGTCGTGTCTTGGCGAACGACATATGTCGATTCGAGACACGCACGACACAAATCGGTGCTGCAACTTATGTGTCCGATGAGCTGGGAGGGGTTCGAGGGTGCTGGACGGCGGAGGAAGCGTCGGGACGGTGGCGCTTGGGTGGCGATCGACTCGCCTCGGCGTGGCGCATCGGTTGATGGTGGTTGGGGGCGGTGAGTGTCGCTGTGGGGGCTAGACGAGGGTTCGCCGGAGTTAGGGTTCGGGTTTAGGCTGTCGGGGAAGAAAGGGGGTGGCTGGGTGGTCGTGGGGTTATTCTAGGGTTAGGGTTTAGTCTAGGGTTTCATTTATAGGGAAGGGAAGTCGGTTGTGGGCGGTGAGCTGGCCAGAGTCGACCGAAAATGGCGGGGTCAGGTCACCGGTCAGTCGTCGGTCAGTCGGGTCGTCGGGGGTAGGTAGATTAGGGTTTTACACTTAGGTCCTCGTAGTTTAGGATATTACCAATAGGTCCTAACAGTAGGTAAATACAATATTAAATTTGCATAACACAAATATAACAATTTATAATTTGCAAACTGTTATCCAAACAAATTAATAAATTGCATATTGATATAAAAATAATTCTAAAAATTACAAATGGTATTAAAACATTTTAATTAATTACAAAATAATATTTTAGTATTTAAAACTCATTTAAAAATTCTAGAAAAATTCCTAAAATCATAATAAATTTTAAGGCTAAATATGACATTAACAACTAATTAACACTAATTAAATAAATTTTGAAAAACAGGGGCTCACAGTTTATAAGTAACTTAGAAGTTCTGCCCTGTTCATGCCTATGTTATGTCCATATATTATGGGTTTAAGTATCCAAATCTCTAGTTCACTTTGAATGCATGACCAGTCCCATATAAGGCATGTATCGATCACCGAGTTCAGATTCTAGGACTTGAAGCTCTGTCCTACATCATCTATTATGTCTCCGTTCAATTTGATTACTATAAGCCCCTTGTCCTCTAATATGTGTACAAGCCATATAGTAGATGTCCAGTCTTTAGAGTTCAGTCTTGCATATCACTTTTGATATCTGTTCACTGCTAGGGTACAGATGATTAAGTATCTGTTCCCTTGAACATATGTACAGTCCAAATTCTGATTGAATGTTCTGTCCATATCACTACATATGCATATTTAGTTTGGTTCTTTTGATATATTAAGTGTCCATTCCTTGTATATAATTGTCCTACTTATATATGTATAACACATTCAATCCCAATGTGATATGGTACCAGTTTAGGGGTTAAATAGATTCTGTACCAGTCTATATGAATACCACAGTTCTGCCCTATAATTTCAAGTTCAGAATTGAATTTCAAGTTCAGACTTTGAACTCTCAAGTTCAGTATTGTTGGAGGAATTTTCACTCTCTTCCCAGTTTGAATACCATATTGATTAAGGTTTCTGTTCATTCTTATATTGTTCAATCATAGGTATTTGAATGTTTGATCCTTGCTCTATTTATTCCATTCCAAATGTCTACCGGCTGCCTAGTTCAGATATAGGTACACCAGTGTACAGGAGTAATGGTGGGTTGGTCGAATGGGGTATTAGAGATACATGTGCAGGTGCCAAATTACAACTATTTGCACCTACAGATACATATATACATGCATAGCAGCCTAGAGGTATCAGAAGGAAGCAGTGAAAGGCATGGGGGTTCCTAGGACCTGTCCCCAATTAGTAAATGCCATAGCAACAACATGATACACTCAAGTATAAATCAACACAGTGATATGCCTTGAAAGAGGGTAGGTAGTAGAGAAGCAGGGTAATGGTAATAAACTACCTTGTATTGGGCTGCACTCTGTATTAGAGTTAATATCAGTTTTATAGGTCTTGTGTCTATAAACAACAAGTTGCATCTAGGGACCATAATATGAGGGCATTAATGTTAAGGTACTAGTGAGTATTATATATAAAGAGCAGAGGTGGACACACATGAGTTGACACTAGATAAGAAATAAGCAACTTAGATGACCAAGGAAAACAAGTTAACTTAGGAGTGGCCTAAAAAGCCCAAACAAATAAATAAGTAAGTTTGCTATTACTTCTAGATAGTATATTAACATTGTAAATGTACAAACAGGCTACTCGGACCTCGATACGCATTGTAAACTGTACCGGCAGCTCAGGACCTAAGGCAAGTATACCTTGCCTCCCTCTACGGTTTTATTTACATACATTACATTTCATTATTCAGTCCTTTGATTGTTTATGGACATGTGCTCTTCGTATTATATTTTGTTGAGTTGTTTTCATTACATATAGCCGTATTCATGTTTGGCCTTGTGGTTCACACTTGGACTTTCTCTCCCGTACTTTGCTTGAGTCATGTCATAGAACGAGTACGTGTAGTTGAACTGTTAAACCCTTGATTATCGTTTTATACCACCAGAGAGTCCACACCCGGGATGAGGGTTGACTAGTGCACCAGAGGGTCCACACTCGGGACGAGGGTGTTTGTCGTATTCATTGGCACCAGAGAGTACATACTCGGGACGAGGGTGTTTGTCGTAAGCTAACCAGAGAGTCCACACTCGGGACGAGGGTTAGTGCTTAGTTCAAACCCGTAAGTCTACACTTGGGATGAGGGTTTGGTTTTTCATTGATCTTGTGTTCATCTGGCAGTTCATTTATGCGTAGTTGTTCTAGTGTTCGTATTCATAGCCATTTGTCGTGTTCCTGTTTTTCATGTTATTTTCTTACGCATGATAAAACTGTTAGATGTGCATATTTATATATATCTTTCTATGTCCTCTGAGGACCTGATGATCTCTTCAAGTTAGCTGAGTTTGAGTCAGGAGCAGACGAGCAGGTTTGAGTCAGCATCAGACTACGGTGCCTTGCAGTTGAGGTTGTCTTGATTAGCAGTATTGTCATGACCCGTACCCGCTTTTCGGATACGAGACGTGTCCAAGCCAGCCTACGCCGCAGAGTCGACGGTAGAACGCTGTCAAGCCCGCAAGAAATAGATGCTCAAAATACAACATTTGTTGCTCATTCACAATTCTAAATTTATTACAACATTTACAAGACTTATAATTGAAGAAAATACAAGCTTTTACAATTAATGAATCTGCTACAATGCTTTCTATTTCTAGGTTGACCTCAGCATACCCAAGTCTTTCCAGTGCTAAGAGTGATCGCGGCTAAACCTGAAAAAATGTTGGTTTCCAGTCAGGAATAGAACAAGTACACAAACCGACGGCAATACAAAACACAATAGAATTAACAAGACATGAAAATAGCATATGGAATATGAAAGCTGGTAAGAAAACTGATGACATAGCACGATAGAGAAGTAAACAAGGAAAAACTAATAAAAGACATCTATCTAGGTGGTGTGAAATATCTGTTTCAACATGTGAACGGCTAGGGGGTAAATCCGGCTCACTTCACGTGTCGTGTGCAGCTCCTATCGTTCAAGAATAGACATTTTGGGGATATTTCTGGGTAGTCCACATGTATAGTAAGATATTTCCCCTCCCGACAACTCCGTGTGACGAGCGTGTCAACAAGCAGCAAGATATATGTATAGACATAAAATGAAAAGACTACTATGAATCGGAAAGCAATCAGAAATTGCACTTGCCTGAGGTCCTTAGCTGGAGAAACTAATAATACTATACCACTCAATGAGCCACAATCAATCAACACATGCAGAAGTCTCCAGATGCTGATAAACAGAACTAACATTCAAAATAGTCAAATTAGCTAGGATTGCCTGTCCTTAAGTCCAATTCTGGACACAGGGGCAAAACGGTAATTTCGGGCAAAAACGATTGCCATTGGACCCGCTTTGAACCAAAAAGCGTGCCAGAGTCAATGGTCTCTAAAGTCGTCAACTACATGTCTACGGATCCAGTTTTTCGATACGAACCCAACCGTATGTCCAAAGTTGGATTCCGGCAGGCCGTGCACAAAATCGCCCGTTGAGTCGGACCGTAGGGCCCAAAACGGTGATTTTATCAACTATCTCAGAATCGGACCAAACTTGGCATACAGGACCAAAAAAATGATACGGTCCTGATGGCGCAAGTTTCGTCTGGATCTGACGAACGTGCACAAAGTAATTGAGAAATTTGCAAAGTGCACGATACGGTAAATTTCGACGGATACGTATCAAATTCGTCGCGCACACGCGACCAATTCGAATTCCGTCAAAGCTCACACGACCACGAAGCCGTTTCGCAGCTTTCGATGCCTTCGGTTCGAGACCACGTCGTCCGTTTGGCGGGACGCACGTTGTGTGGAACAATTTTCATGTTTTAAAACAGATTTTCGTCAAAGTTCGGGATTCGATTTCTCGACATGTAGTCGATGATTTCCAAATCCACGAAAAGGGTCGTGCAGTCCTATATGTTGTCTAAAAGTCTCTTCAAATAGATTTTCTAATGTGTCACTGGAACGATCAGAATCGATCGTCGAACGTGGG